>VOQJ01017526.1:48031-66938 GCA_015052665.1 Apistogramma diplotaenia | reverse complement strand
TGTGAATGTATACCAGCAGAGGGGGGGATCCCGAGCGGAAAGAAAAGAAACAGTGAAAAAAGGGGTGTGTGGGTATGTGTGAAGAAACAAAAAAAAAAAACAGGAGAAAAAAAAAGGGAATGTATATCTCAGTGATGATAACTTGACCTCCACCTGAAATTTCAGCAAACTGAGTGGATCATCCAGAAACACATGCACCATGCAGATACGTACAAACACACACACGTACACCACCGAGACTGAGATAGATTCGAACCACAGCAAAAACACACAGTGGACGGCGACTAGAACGCCAATATTAGGATTATTATTATCATCCCTAAAATTGCAAGTGTTTTTTATACCACAAATCCAAATGTCACTATTGTCCACATATTTCAGTCTAATTCTTCTGTGTGTGTGGAATCTGTCTCAGTCTTTATTGGCATCACGACTACAAACTAAACCCAGTTCTTCACTCCGGGGGAGAATAAACAGACTAAAACAGCCTTTAACTTTTTTTTTCTTTGTTTTTTACCTGTATCCGAGCCTTTAGGGCGAGGGTTGCACTGCTTGTACCCTTGGCAACTCCTCATCTCCATGAGCTGAGCATGGAGTGTGTTCAGCACCTCTCGATCCACTGCGTACACAGCATTGGTAAGCTGCGAACACAAAAAACACACACATGCAACTTGTTTTATTGTCACGATGCTACATTTCCTGTTATATTCACATAAATACCTTCAAAATGACTAACACACACGTGCGCTTTAACGGATGAGTTTTATAACGCGTGAACCAATGAAAATGGTTTGAGGGGGACACAAAGCAGAAAAACAATGCGAGAGCACAGCTGACTGATTGTACACAGATGTTCGCTCACCTGGTAGGGGTCGCTGTTGAGGTCGAAGTACTCCAGGAAGCCGGTGAAGAATTCGCAGAAGAGCGTGTTGTGGGTCTCGTTGATGGTTCGCAGGCACCAGTAGGTGTTGTTGTTGGAGCTGGTGCACGCGCAGAACGCACCCACTGCAAAATAAATGACACCGCCGCTGCTGTCAGCTCGAATCCTGATTATTTCAGGCAAAAGGCATCAAACTGCTTTGCAGAAGGTAAATTAAAAGGAATGGAAATGTCGCAAACATCTGACACCGCATCTGCACGATCGCACGTCATTTTTTTGCTGATGTCACGTGTTTGCAATTTGAATGAAGTTGATAAACGTACGCGTCCAGAAGGGAGCGGTCTGCCAGTGGTCATTATTATGCGAGAAGCAAGTGAGGCCTGGCAGGCTGCAGTCATCGCCATTCCTCTGGCGCTTCTTTTCCTTCCTTTCCTTCTTCCTTCTGCGGATCTCATTGTACAACTGGGCCTTTCCGTCTATGTCCTGCCCAGCCTCCCTGCCGGAGAGAAACGTGAGAGAATTACAAAAGCGTGACGCAAACATGACATCAGCCTCTAACCCTCCCTGGTGCCAGTAACCGCAGTAATGGAAGATTCAGAGGGGACTTCCAGGAGGCCTCACTGATCCCCGGCTATGACAGCCTGTTTACTTTCATGTTAAAGGTCTCACTACAGTATTTCCAGTTTTCTCTGGAATGACATTCTAGCCAGTGTCCCTCCTCCAGCCTGCACACGCACACAGCAGGCACAGAAAGAAACAGCTGCTTTATATTGGCATAATCGGTTCCCAGTGTTTCTTGCTGCAAGTTGATCACTATGTTTGAGGGACTGATTTCCCTTCTGCAGGATCATTCGATCTTTCCATGCAACTCAATCACTTCCAGACACACACGCCATGACAACATGTGCTTTGTCAGTTAAACTCTATTGAGGGACCATTTATAGATGGCAGGCCTTCTTTAGAAGCCCGTGTGTATTTTACAAACATCATTAACACACCACAGTGCACATACATGATGGAGTGTTCATCTGTGAGCTACAAAGCAACCGAAATGAGGATGATCTTTAGTGATGGATTCACGCATGCAGGGACCACCATGCAGATACACACTATGTGCACATTTTCAATCAGTTGCAGATTTCACAGTCAGTGTTAACTGATAAATAGCAGGCTGATACTAAATAGGGCGAACCCATAATTAAAGGGGAAGAGAAACTCACTTAAATGGATGGAGTTGATCATTCCTGCTCCTCAATCTCTCTGCTTTGTTTCTGTGTCCTTTGCTATAATAGCTGTTTGTTATGAACAGAGAAAAGCACCGTGGAAGAACAGTGGTTTGTTTTAATCTATGTATTCCAGCAGGGTTTGGAAGAAGGCCTAAAAAATAGCTTTAAAAATCAACTTTTCTAAAAGACCGACCTCTTCTTTCCGCAGTCACACTCGTCTGGCCGTGTCCTCTTCAGATGGCCTCTTACTTCTCGAAGGTTTTTGATTTTATCTTGAAGCGCTTCGATCTAGAAATGCACAACGAATATAAGCAAAGACCTCTGAAAAGAAAAAAAAAAAATTGGGCTTCAAATTGATCCTCATACACTCACCTCCTGGTCCACATAGCTCTTATGATCTTTCCATGCTCTGGAGGACTGGTAGATTTCTCTTTCACAGTGGACGCTGTCATTCATCAGGATGTAACACCTGAAAAAGGATGCACAAATAAAGTCTGTACTGCTCTGTCAGCAACACGCGAACATACGTGAGACGGGAAATCTGACTTCTTACTTGTGGGTAACTTTCACAGAGTTTGGGTATCCCACCGCATTCGTATCATCTGCCAGCATTTCCTCGGAACCGTCGTCAGACCCCAAGTCGTATTCTGGTTCCTCTGGGTTGTAGTGACGCTTTGAGATGACACGGGGACGGACAGCCGACTGGTCGTCTGCCTGAAGGTCAATATCATATATCTGACCTTCAAATTCCACAGACAGGGACCTGGCAGACCGGGTGTGGACGAAACGTGGGCGATAACCTGTTAAAAAAAATGAAACTTGAACTTTAATAGCACCTTATTTCAATATTGCAATAAAGTAAAAGCCAGATTCCTAAAACTCCAACTATTTTAAGGTAGGATGAGCTCCTATCTGGATCTTTAAGGATTATTACATCTTCATACTTCAGTTGCACCTTTCCCAAGCAACATTAGAGGGCATCAGACCATTTGACAATACAGTCCCCACAGCACACGCATGCACACAGCAACATCCAGAGCATAAAATTCCAGGACTTGTTGCGGTGTGTTTGCTTTTTCCATGCATGCATCCCCCTTTAGAGCATAAATAATCCATTACAGGGAATAAAAGCACGAGCCTTTAAATACCTCTTTTTCTATTACTGAGACACAGACATTAATGGGAACATTCAAGAAAACAAAAGCTGCCCTTTTTGAAGTGAAATAATCGTACACACATGTAGGTGCTTTTTTCCCTCCACAGTTTAAATTACGTTACGTCCGTGTACATTACACGAAGAAAGAGCAGGTTCGTGCACACTCACGCTGGCCTGCTGAGGAGGAGAACTGTCGGTGGGAGCGGCGGTCCGTCTTGGATGGTTTGTAGGCTGAATCCCCACAGTCACAGGCCCGCTCTCTGTTGTCATAACTGTTTCGGGGCTTCAGGCTGCGCGCTCTCTTCCTGGAACCTTCTTTGGAGCCACCTTTACACTTCTGTATCCTCCACTTCCCTGTGATCTCCTCGACGCAGTGCCATTTCTGTCAAGAACCGAAGAAAAAAGAAAATAAATATTGCTTTTCGATGGTATTGTGGGTTTGAAAAAAAATTTAACCAGTCAAAGTGTCCTCGCAACGGCAATCAACACATTTTATTAGTACAGCAAATTAGTGCCATACTGTAGAGATTCCACAGCTAAACCTCCTCCTGTGTGATTTTAGAAAAATGAACACGTGCTTCTACCAGACACGTCAGATCAGAGCCGGTGGGAAAGAACAGCAACCAAAAGCAGCAAGAAAGATAAACCAAAGCTGAAGCATGAGATCAATTATGTCTGGCTGCTCTCTAGAAAACAAAGTGGAGACCCATATCATTTTCACATCGGGTATGTCTACACCGCGTGCGTCACTAGCAGTAATTGTGTAAATACACGTCCGTACACTCGCCTACATCCTCCGTGTCTTTTCCCAACATGCACCCGCACCAGGAAAAGAAAGTTTTGAAGCTAATTGCTGTGAGTAGTGCTGCTGGTCGAGGCTCGAGTAAACGAAAGAAACACATCTGTAAAGTTTGGTGCAGACTGATGAGGAGTGAGTGTGGGAATGAGGGTCCAAACAAAAGGGCCATGAGGCAGATCGGGTTTCTTCTGGAAGAGCTTACAGACCAAGTGGGGCTGTAATATCAGCATTAGACAAATGCAAGCGAGAGAGAGATGTGTTGTCACTAATTTGCACTAATATCAGCTGCTCCTGCTAATCGCTGATTGCTACACACACATTGACGCGTTCATTAAAATGGATCTGGACTGCATTAGTCAGGCCCGTAGAAATTGCCTGTTATTAAACACTACACGACATTTGTAATCATTTGTACTGTTCTGGCCCGTCTGCTCCGGGGCCACATACTCTACTATTTGGCAGAAAATTCATGGGCAAAGATCAAAGCGATGTACCAGCCAATTAGGGCACCGCAAAACGGTGTAAAGGGGTCCAATTATAAACCAGTTGTGGCTTTGCAGAATAGTTCAACAGGCGGCGAGGAGGTCACTTCAAAAGAATGGAATCAGCTTTCTTTAGTGCATGTATCAGGGCACTCGTGTGGACAAAGGTTTGCAGGAAAAAAAAAAGATGCATTGGTGTGCAAATGGGTGTTTTTCGTTTACCTGGCCGGGCTGTTCACACGGTGTCTGGAATTCGGCCTGTTGGCATGTTTCTCTGACCTTCTTGTACTTGGGGAGGCTGTTGCTGTGTTGAGTGCTCACCGAGTCATCCTTTTTTCTCAGGATTTTCCTGCACGACACAACAGTAAGGAGAGGAAAACTAAATCATGCGAGTGACTTTTCCAGGGAGTGAGTATACCATGAAGTATACTATATAACATGAGCTGAATGAAATGCTCGTTCTCACACTGTGTCATAGCCAGCCCTGTGCGTTTTCCTGGGCAACGAATGTATGGAGTTCAGCTTAGCCTCACACCACTCCTAAGGTCCAGGCCAAGTTGTTTGACCTCAGCTTGGCATCAAATTCAATTGTCCTTCCAAGCTTCCAACAAAGGGTGGCTAAGTCTCTTCTATAGCCATACAAATCCCCTGCCCTCACCTCCATCTCTTCCATTATAACCCGACTGGTAACAGCCCATAGACAAAATGAAGATGCCAGTGATGCACAGAAGAACCTGCCCACAGGAGGCCCACTGCAGCGTCTGCTGCTTTGTAGCACTCCTCTGCAGAGCGAAACGGCCAGCGTTCACACGCTAGCTGGGGTGACGTATCCTGCCTTCAGCCAAGAATGATTAAAGGCCTAACAGTTGTTAAAGTCACTCCCTGATTGCTGCATTACGTAGATGAAGTGTTAAACAACACAGTCAGTCCCAGCTGTCATTCAGCATTTCACAGGCTCAGAGGTAGTACTGTAAGGTCATGTGAGGCTATTAAATCAGAGAGCAGATCACGCGACTGGTGCAGGAACAACACACACACACACAAAAAAAAAAAACCACACCTCAGCTCCTATGTTTGTGTCGATAGACTTGCAAGTGAAAGAGTCAGGTCAAAGCAGGCTAATCTGATCATTTAAAGACACGTGGACCCATGGACATCATTCAAGAGCAGTTTAGAGCTCAGTGGAAGAACAGATTTAAAAGCCAGCAGGCTGCTGGCCACCGTGAGCAGCAGCAAAGCTAACTAAAGCTGCTTTTATAATCTTGAATACACATCTGCAGATGCTGATGCACTCGCTGGCAAATGAGTTAATCAGTGGGAATGAGATATGAGATCCAAGCCGCTGACTTTTTTTTCCTTCCATACAGCTGTAACAGAAGCTGTATGGAAGAATGTAACACTGTAATATACAGTATTGTATTTTTGATTCTTTTTTTTGGGGGGGGGGGGGGTGTACACATGCTGCCAGCACAATCTGGCTTCGCCCAGTCATATTCTCTTGCCATTTGTTTTCATACGAGTGCCTTATTGCAGCCTTATTGTTTTAACCCTCGGGCAGCTGTATATATAGCAAAGTTGAGCTTGATGGGATTATTTCTCTCCCCAGTTGTCATGTTTCTGTCAGTGTACCCCTGGCATTAGCACAGCCGAGCATGTTAAGTGAACAAAAGTGGACTGACAGCTTGGAGGTATCATTTTCTGCAACATATATCTTGTGGCAGAGGAAGTTAAATAGAGAACTGACAGGGTTTGTGAAGGAACACACACTGGATGGAATCAGAAAACAGCCTTGGGGAAACAGGCAAGTGTTTTCTGCAGTGTGGCTCCTGCATTCCACACTGGGGGAAAGCTGGTGACATGTCCTGTGAGTGGATTGAGTGTGAGCCTTCCAGCCATTCCTCAGGTAATATCATCCTGAGCCTGGCTAGCCTTTGTTTATTTTGCCTGTGTCTAGTTCTCCCATGTTACTGAAATGTATCTTCCTTCTGTCTCCAGCAGTGCAAGCTAAGTCAAGTTTAGGGCTATGATATAGTGTTGTGTACTTTATATATGCAAGGCCCCCCGAGGAGACAAAGACTTCATAGCTTTTTTTTCCCCCCTTTTCTTTCCAAATGACCTGCTTACACATGTGTCAGCGCCCCTTGCGTGAACTGTCATCATTTTCTAGGCAATTTTAGCTTCACCAAACAACTTAGAACACTTCAATCTGTTACACCGTCACTGCCGTCCAAGCCGACTGCGGTCAGGAAATGTCTGTCAGATAACAAATAACTGTGAAAAGCAGCTGTGTTGCCTGAAAAGGGAACACGCACCGACCCTTGTGCATTTCGGGTTCATTTAAATGTTCTGTCAGGTTTATGTGACACACACAGTGCCCCGCAGTGACACCGATGTGTTTGTGGCGTGGAAAGGGAATAAAGAAAACCTAGTTTACCCTCGCTCCACCAGGAATGTGTCTCTCCAGACTTTGGGTTTCCGGTTTGGTTTGAATCTGGGAAAACAAAACGTACAAAGTTTATAAGCTTCATATGGCCTTCACGCTCACCATGAGCTACAGTATGTTGGGAACAAAATACCAGTCAAACTTATGGAAGTGGATCACAGCAAGCTCAGGACCTTGTGGGTGTAATGCTCTTTCAGTACTAAATGGATTATCCCAGTTTTTCCCCTCTAAAAACATTTTTGTGAAGATTTATTAAGAATAACTGCATTGTCTGAGGGACCATAATCTTGCATTCTTTTTATACACTTGTATAATGCTTTTGCAGAAGACATAAAAATGGTTTTGCAAACAAATTCTACAAGAAATTTCATAAAGAAGAACTTCAGTGTATTGCAGCCAAAGTCCCACAGCCAATGAAAACCTGCCAAATTACCCTGAACCCACTCTGACCAGCTGGAGCAAAAGCCATCATTTTGGCTACGGAAACTTGCATTTGCTTAAGAGAAGCCAACAAACAGAGCTGATGCACATCTCTTGTGCACTGTGCAATTACACGTACAAAATATCCATTACAACATGGCATAATGGAACCACACAAACCTGTTGCCAGTCCGGTCCTGTTCCAGCAACTTAAGGATGGACTTTCCATCCATGTCTGGAGGGGTCTCCAGTCCAGCAATGTGGAGAATTGTGGGAGCCAGGTCAATGTTTAGCACCAGATGAGGGTTTCTGAAACAGTACAGTACTTAGTTTTATTTTGCACAGGCAGCATTAAATGATAAAACTGATGAATTTAAGGAACTGAAATTTACATAGAGAGAACAAGAAGAATGCAGCTTACAGTTTTACAATGAAATAATCATTTTAGTAGTAACTTACACTGCTCCTGGCTCCACATTGGGCCCTCTCATGAAAAATGGTACACGGATATCAAAATCATAAGGCATCGACTTGCCCTTGACCAACCCAAACTGGCCAATGTGATATCCATGGTCTGCTGTATAAATGATATAAGTGTTTTCCAGTTCTCCAGTTTCCTCTAACATGTCATAAACCTGTGTAAAAACAAACAAACAAACATGTAAATACACCCATGGTACACTACACTGTTATTTAGAGTAACTACAAGTCCATTCACGGTTACTCATACCTTCTGGACTGAGTCATCCACAGACATAAGTGTCTGCAACCTTTTCCGATGCAGGAAGTTGGTGAACTCCATATGGATTGGTTTCATGGGGCCTGTGTATTGCATGATCCAATGCTTGTCCATATTGGGGGCATAGTTGTAGCTTGGGGTGCTGAGACGACACAAACAGAGGAGAAAGAAGATGGGTATGTGAAAAAAAAAAAGCATCAATAATGCATCTTTATTGTACTGAACTTTGGATGCGTCTCTGTGTGAGTTATCGGAGCACCTAACAGCCAAGGGAAAACATTTAAGATGCTGAAAACACCTGTCTGCTACTTTTCACAAACCTCTGCTCAGCAGCTGGTGCCAGAGTGGTCCACTGAGCTTGACATGCATCACTAACCACTCTGTTTGTTGAGGGAAATGTCTTAATATCTTGCAGTCAGCACCTTGACTGTTTTTCCACACCTATCTCAGACCACCTCTCCCTTTACACAGAGACAAGTCTCCTTGCTTCACTGCACTCTTGGCAAACACCAGCCATTTGAGGGTTGGTACATGCTTAAGAAAATAATGGTCTCAAAAGTCAGATTCGCAACAACTTCTGAACCAAAAGGTCAGTCTCAATTGAAATCAGGGAATCTTGTCAACTTTCTAGTCTGCTGCATTGGAATCATTTCTTTTCAGCTTCCAACCGTGAAAAAATAATGCAAACCTCAAAATTTGCATGCTTAAATTTCTGCAAATAATTTAGGAAATAAAAAACACAGTCAAAATATTTTGCGGTAGTTTACATTTTTACCCCCAAAGCGACTCAAAAACTCTGGCTGCTGTTTGTCTGTTGTGATTGCACTCAGATAGTGACTCCAGACTGGAACTGCAGTATTTCCCTGTTGTGTAGACTGTCAGTACACTGTTTACCCCCAGCTCTCAATACTGGGTCACAAATGTCCAGCTTTATTTACTCTGGAAGGGGCTGTAAAACTTTGTGAAAGGAGTCCAGCATGGGTTAATGAGTCAATCTCACTTCTGACCAATAATAGTGATACTGAGGTGAGTTGTTGACAATATCCTGAACATTTCTGTCAGTATGCTCTGCTGTTTTTGCTGCTGTTAGCTACTGTTATACTCTGTTAGCTTGCATTAGTGAAACTGTGGTTATAAAGGGATTTAAATTTGTTGGTGAATAAACGATGTGAATCATACGATGTGAGAACAAACTGTTTAGAGGGAAAGTGTGATTTTTAAGACACTGAACATAATAATGAATAATGTTAGCTTAACCAGCTGTTTTTGTGTTTAACATCAGTTCAGGAAATGAGCCTTGAGTTGAGGAGGAAGATGACATTTATTTTATTTATTAGGATGCTGAGAGGTCCTCCCAGCCACTGCATTCAAATATGGTGGGGCACATGGTGGCTTCCACAATTCAGCACCCACTATCTTTCATAGTATCTTTCATATATTAATAATAGCTTTATGAGAATGCATCACTTTATTTGAAGATGCAATTACACGCTAATCATTGTATATGAATGAGTACAATATATCTTTTTTTTCCTATTAAAAAATGACTGATGGTACCTTTAATGCAGACTTGTTTAGAGAGCTACTTTGCCCTCACTGACTGAGCTGCCTTCTGTCCTCATCTCCTCAGGCCTGCTTTGTGAGAAGGGTGAACTCTTCACCCAGTTAGCAGGCAGTCTAATAAGACCCACAAAGAAACGTGTCTCTGGGCAGTGGGCCACCAAGGTATGGGGCCCTGAGCACCGGGGGAACCAGGAATGTAGATATCAGTGGAATGAAGCCAGTCCATAGCAGAGGTTACACCTGCCAACTGTCGCATATAGTGCCGGTGTATATTTTTCTGTATTATCTTTGGATTACAGCAGCATGCCATACACCCTGGAATATCCTAAACTTTACAGAGACACAGCAAGCTCGAAGATTAGAGAGTTTCCATACAGCAAGTTGTTAATCTATGACCAGAATAACATCTATCACTCCCTGCTATGGAAAAACGTGCCATTGAGAAACCGCACCAAATTGACAGTGTTTAAAATAGGCTGGGAGCACAGCTTACATCTGAGAGAGAGTAAAAGCACCTGAAGAATGTTAATGACATTAACATCAAACCATCCTCCGCTATTGGTGCTGTCAAAAGTACAGACGTTTGTTTTGATTTATAAGGCCGCTCCTCCTTAACTGCCACGCGGTCTCTTTCCATCTCTGCGCATACCAAGCTAGCTGTAGATGGCATCCACTACAAAGTCATATCTTTCCATAATCCAATTTAAAATGGAACCGTGTCAAGAATATTCCCATATATAAAAAGACATTTATAACGTCTGAAAAAAGTGTTTCCATATCTGTTATGAAAGTTTATAGTCAACATACACCCACCCATGCCAACCACCTGGGCACTCCATAGTAATCTCACCACTTATTCCACACAAACACACACAATAACTGGGGCAACCCCTTCAGTCACTTGGGGCCCTGCTCCACCTCCTTTGCCTGGAGGCTCAAGCTAAAAATAAATTAATAATGTCACAAAGGGTGTTCCAGAGCGCACAATGCATTCCTCTGGTCCTAGGAGCTGCAGGGAGAAACTGCTGATTGATATGGACAGGGTCAGGAAGTCCTTTGCGAATTGCACAGGCAGAGACGAAGGGGTAAGCAGAGCAAGCTGGAAAGAGAGAAGGAGATGACACTGGGAAACAGGAGGGGAGAGGTAAACAGAGTGACAGAAACAGAGATATGCAGATAAAGAGACAGAGAGGTTGTATAAATAGAGGAGAATGTTAAGTATGAAAGAAAGTGAGAGCCAGGAACACTGAAAACTCTGGGAAACAGAAAGAAAGAGGATTATCGCGCCTTCAAGTCCTAATCTAATTCTCTAAAACACCATGCCTCCATGCATTCAGTTGGGTGGGACACGGTGCCAGTGGAACGACCCAAAGTTTTGCAGCACGGCCTTAACTTGGCGAGAGCTGCAGGAGGCCAGTGTGGGTTTGGCATGAGCACAGTGCCGTGCTAAAAAGCCATTCCCGATCTTCTCTATGGTATGTGCCCCAGCTTATTCTTGGATGATAAATCATTTTGATTTCACGCTTGCCAAGTTGTCGCCCCCAGCAGCTTTTAAGCAACCTGTCATCTCTTGGTGGACTGAGGGCCAAACGTACTGTAATAATTTTAGGCAAACCAACTCTTAAAACACAAATTGGATGTTAATGAGAAAAAGTCTGAAATCAAAATTTGGACTCCAAACACTCATTTTTCATTCTTCTACAAGGTTAAAATTCCTATGTTGAAACCTTGATTAGTGTATATGTTTAAGCATGTATGATAACGTGAGTCTCAGTATTACTTACATGTGCTGCGAAGCATTCGGGAAGAAGTCGGCATACTGTGGCGCCGAGTCTTCCGGGCCGTGGGGAGCAGCGTGACTGATGACCATCATCACGGGACGGTGAGGGTACATCTTCTTGGACGTGCGGAAAAAGCTGATGCTGTTGTTGGTGATTAGGTCTGTGAAATAGTCCTTTAAAAGAAGAGCAAAAAAATAAGGATGGGTGAAACGACTCAAAGAGAAAGCTGGAAATAAAGGTGGCTTTCATAACTCATTCGCAGTCCAATCACCGGGACATGTGAGATGACTAGTCATTTTCAAATAAACTGAGAGGGGCCAGTGCAGGTATGAAGTGGGGCCACTGAGTACACTACAGTACCAATCTGTCGAGTCAACAGCAGGCAGTTTGCCTCAGTGTGTGTGTGTGTGTGTGTGTGAACACGCGCAAATGAGTGTGCATAGTGTATGCAGTATGTGAGCTGTTGCCTCATCAGTGAATCTCTGCACCACTTGATGGCGAAGGGCCTGGCTCTTTCAAATAGAAGGTTGTGATAAATTTGCTTTTCGGTAGCTTTCTTTTATTTTCTCCATTTTCTGTTACATTTCCCTGCTTCCTTCTGCCTGTTTCATACAAAGGAGACACAAAAATCAGACTTTCTTAAAAAATATAGGCCTCAGGCAAGAAAATAGTGCCAACAACAGCACTTAAGTTGTCGTAATTAAATGGCACAGGTAAAGAGAAAACAACTCAATGGCTGTAACTCAATGCAAAGAGCTTACACACAGGAAATGGTAAATTGTCACATCATTGTACAGTAGATCCCACCTTGATCTGAAATTACAGTGGCATTTGCCAAGTTTCCAAGAGAAGACTAACCATTGTACCTGTTGTTGTTGCCTGGCATACAACACATGAAAGGGAGTGCCAGGCTGAACCAAAGGGTAACGGGTGATTTCCCTGAAATGTCAGAAGTGGGTTTGGCTGATTCATCTTGTCTCTATTAATAGATTTTACAGCTAGACCAGCCTTAATGGCCTGGCGGCTGTACATGCCCGTGGAGGCCGATGATTATGTGCACATGGCAAAGCACTGCTGTGCACTTTACGCTGCCAGCTCCCAAATCTGAGCCACTGCTGCTGAGAGCTCTGGCAGGTCATAAGGAAGTGACAGTGTCATGGGGAATGCCTGGCCAGCAGCTATAAAATAGTCAGGGAGGTGAAGAGTATCACTTTTCCCTTTTGGAGCTGATTGGTAATAGTAAGTGGCAGTCACCCAACGGGACCCCATTAGCACATGGTTTCATTTCCCAACAACATTAATCTATTTCATTTGTAATCCTCATATTTTAAGTTTTAAAATGACCTACAGGACAACCAATGAAACAGGCTTTTATAGGTTTGAATTAATTTTTTCCAAAGTCGCTTGATTGCACATCTGTTAAATTAGCACTGAAGACACTTTATAATATCACAGCTGTTACAATTGTTCTTCCGTTGCCATGGGATTTGAATAAAAGCATTAGTTGGCTCATATTCTGAAACTAAATCTCACTCAAGAGTCTTTGACTAAATCTTAAACCTCAATTAACTCGTCTTCCTACAGATAAAAGAAATCAAACAGGACATGACTGGATGAAATCACGAGGCTGAGTCTGCACCTGATCAGTTACTTGATGTGCCAGCTCGGCACAGATACCCCGACCTTCTCAAAGAATTGTGGTTGTCCTGGTGGCAGCAGGTTGATGGGTTTTGGCACTAAACAGAAAATATTATGTCCATTTGGTTTTAAACCACAATCTGCTGACCAAGTCCATGTCATGTAAACACCCTGGCCTCAGCCTGTGGGTAGTTTTACAAGTTGGCAGAGAAGTAGCAATCCAAACATTTGTTTGCCCATCTTATAGGCCAGCGCGCCACATGGATTTCTTGTGTATCCAGGACTGCGCAACCTAGGGAGATATTGGCATGGACTTGCGAAAACAAACTGACGGCTCTTACAAAAACATTTGCGGAAGATTGATGACCGATGCCATCCAGAGCTACAAAAAGACAGTGTAACCACAGTGTTCATCCACAGCAGTAGCACTCAGAAATTCGCCTCTTATATTGTGGTGCTACAGGGCATACGCATTCTGCAAAACCTCATAGTAAGACACAAAGAGGAGGAATAAAGCACAGTGAGAGGCATAAACAAGTGCAGGATGGCATTTGTCACAAGCAAATTGGCTTCTCATAAAGATGCATCGTTTTTATAGTTTCTAAATATCGAGGAAAGGTGCCTCGTAATAAAGGGATACTGTAGAAAGAGCAGGCGCCACCTCAACTCAGCTCACTCCCTTTAATCCTCAAGAGAGAATTCCTGCCATCCTGAATCACCACACAGCCATAAGCCGCTTCACTGCCTGTGTTTATAAGTGAGTGGAACCTGCAATTTGTCATGTGAAGTCTTAATATTAAGTCATAACTGCAAAACAAATTAGGGACCGAGTTAATGGACCCTGTTCTTAAGAATTATGAGAACACATACCTTGGCATAATCAGCACCGTGTTTCTCCTTGTAACCATTCCGACAGACGGTGTAATTATAGAAGCGGGAATTTTTGATCAATCCGACCCATTCACGCCACCCAGGTGGGATGTAGCTGCCATTGTACTCATTGAGGTACTTGCCGAAAAAGGCTGTGGAAGAAGAGAGAAAGAAGGGAAAGATGAGTCTCTTGTAATATGTAGTTACTTTAAATGCTGCTTCCTTAAGGCGATGCTTGTAAAAATCTTAATTGTGTGCGTCTGTGTGACTTTATCTACGCTTATGTGATCGCTCAGCCTTTCTGCATGTCTCCTTTTCCCTGGCTTCACTGACAGCATTCTCAGATAGGCTGGGCAGGAAGCCAAGCTGTCCTGGAGAAGGCTAATTGCAGACTAACGCATCAACTCCAAAACCATCGGTCGAGCTGCAGCCCGCAGGACCCCGCTGAGCTGCCCAGTTCAACGCCTGCCCATCACTCACGCACACACTGTCTGATGAGACACGACATCGGCCTGGCACGCTCAGCGTGTTTGCATTTCTCACAGCAGACAGCCAGGCAGGCAGGCAGGCAGGTTTGTGGAGTCTAGCTTACTGTATAAATTTGCATCGACTAACATATAAACGAGGTTGCCAGGAGGAGATTAGAGGTAGTAGTGACTGACAGTCCGTTAATCAAAGCCGAGAACCTAATACAGGTAAACCATCATCACTATCAAAACTGCCACTTTCCGTAAAAATAAGAAGAAAACACCACAGGTATGAAATAAGGACGCCGTAATTATATTTGTGTGAGTGTGTATTGACAAACCTGTTCTATAGCCAGTGTTGTTGAGGTAGACTGCAAAGGAGCGTGGCTCGTGCTGAGCCTGCCAGGATGGGGAGGAGCAGTTCTCATTGTTGGTGTAGGTGTTGTGGTTGTGAACGTACTTGCCCGTCAGCATGGAAGAGCGTGATGGGCAGCACATGGGTGTGGTGACAAAGGCATTGGTGAAAGTAGTGCCACCGTCTTCCATGATCTTACGGGTTTTATTCATTACCTGTAGAGAACCTGGAGGGCAAGGTAATGTGATCAGTGTTGTACAGTTACAGCAGATATACCATTCTTTGCACTTATTTCATTCATATCTGATTCAGTTCTCTAAAAGGCAAATAATTACAATTCAGCACGAGAGACCAGATGGTCATTCCGGTGTGGCTTATGGCCTCTATTTAATATTTAATGTGTGGAGGACGACTACTGAAGTCCTGATGCAAATTACCACAAAGAGAAAAGAAACACATTAGAACCGAGAGGAGCAAAGGCTGGGGAAAAACACAGAAATTTAAATAAACTGTGTACAAGGCTTCTTTTTTTTAAACAGAGGGAAAAAATACAAGCCACAAATAAAAACTAAATAGGAGCTTTGCCGGACAGCCTTACCCAATTCAACATCTTGGTCATCAGTCATGATGAGGATGATGTTGGGCCGGATGTTTCTGCGGTCTCTCTGGATGCGACCCCTGAGGCCCTGAGCCCTGGTGGTTGTAAAGGCCCAGCTGCCCGAAACCCAGTCCAGCGACAGGAGGGCCAACCAGGACAGCCAGTGAATCAGCATGGTGACTGAAACAACAGGCCAGTGGATGGGTAAATCAGGAGGGGGGGGAGTGGATTAATGGAGAAGAGAACCAGCCAGGCCACTCACTCACACTTGTGCAGTACTCGCAGCCGTAGTGGACTGTGGGGAGACAAGAGGGGAAACTTATGCAGACATTACAGCAACAAGCATGGTGAGGCGTGAAATTAAGGGGCCAATGTTACAGCAGTAGGAGAGAAACATGCATTACACCTGCAGAAAGACAGATTCCCTGTTGGAATATTTAAGCACATTTACTTCAGGTAATGTGCGCACAGACGGTCACAAATCACACTCAAATGGAACAGTTTATCCATAAACAGGGAAGCCAAAACAGATTGTTCCGAGCTTCAGCCCATGACGGTCCAGCAAGGAAAACTTATTCAGCGGTTCAAATACATGCTTTGCCCAGATGGAAACCCCATTAATACTGAATATAAAATCCCTCAACATCAACTCTCCTGATCTGAATGAAAACTAAATACACAAACTATATCACAGTAACCCAATAAACAACAACAGACAAACAGCGACAGTCCGGAAACACAGATCTCACCTCAGAGAATCCCATGCGTCTCCTATTTTTGCCGTTTTCTCTTTATATCCTTGTACTTTTTCCTGTTTTTCCACTTGACTTCTGTGTGAGACAACACACACTCACACACGTAAAGTCTCCATCTCCACTGGGGAGCTGCTGTTTGGCTAACTGTGATGAGATTAGGCCATTGGCTGCACACCCAGAACCACTCATCTGCATGAGCCAATCGTGGCCCCTCTTCTACCTGTCACTCAAAAGTCACCCCCTGGTGAGTCAAGCATGACACAGGGCCAGTGGGGGGAGAGTTTAGAGGCACTGGAGGCGGGGGAGAGGGTTCCGCTACATTAACCCCAACGCCACTGTCGGGAATCACAGATGACCACTGAGTCATCACTTAGCAGCGCCTTTCTCACTCTAACAGCCACTGTAATAAAATGCTTTTGACTAAATTCCACTGATCAGTGTAAAATGCACACGTCTTCATGCCATTTCCAATGGAAAGCCACTAGGAAATACAAAACACGAATCCAGTGTTCCACTACATCACTACAAAATTTTAAAAAAAGGTAAAAGAAATTCAGAGATGCCTTCAAATACCAGTAACAATAATATATGTGAAAGAATGGCTTGTGGCTATGAGATGAACTGTGACGCTGTAATCATGAGCGCTCCATCGCCACCTGTGAAAAAGTGCCTTACGGACAAGCAGGCCCGCTGAGTGGCACCACACTGCTCCCTATTCTGAGTTAATGGCCTGAAAACAAATGGCAGGTCTGCGACACCTGAGCCTGGCCAAACCCCACTGGGTGCCTCCGCCCATACCCTCATTTCCACAAAAGCCCCGACCAAATCAGCAAAGAGTAACAAACCCTAATAAATGATTTGTATCCCTAATGAAGTGTTTTGATTTACTGCATGATTGAGGATGTGCTAACCTGTGTTGCTCTGATGGTGCAGATAGTTGTGGTAATAGATGGTAAACATTCTGTTTGATCATTTGCATCGGGAAATTAAAATACCAACTCTAGTCATGTATCAAATAGATGCAAATCCCCTCCAACGGCTCCCAATATTGACTTTGCTCTACTACACTATTTATTTCAGCTGCTCCTCCACTTCGATGTTAGATATGATAAGCCGAGCTTCAGACAGAGCTTTAAGAGTACTTTGGTGTACTGTGTTTCAGACGAGCTGTGTCTGGGCTAGCCAGCCAGCCCAGTCATCGTGACAGCCCTGTGCAAACATTGGCGCCGTTTGGACAAACACCCCTCCGGTGCGGGGTGGCAGAGTGCACAGAACCTTGCAGTGAGTTACACACACAACACAAACTACTCTACAAACACACGGTGACACGCAGAAACTCATAGACAAGCATTTCTCCCACACAAAAAAAACCACATTCTCCTGCTTGTGTGGGTCCAAGTCCTCCTACACAAATGGGAAAGCTTCCCAGATCCAAGACACATAAGCCACATCTAGACAAAGCTCAAGTATCTGTTTCTATCAAGCTGTGGAAGACCTGACATCAGCTGTAAGCCAGTCGGCCAGCTAGTGTAATGTTAGCACCCAGCGCAAATTCAATTTTACATGCCAACGATTCCAAGCAATAGCCTCTTCTTGCGTCTTACAGAAAACAGACAAGAAGGTTCATTGTGGTGTCTGATACAAACCTTGTGGTGCTGATCTACAGTGGAGTCAATAGCTATACTGTCTGAAACGCCCAAGACTGCAGGGCTAATGAAGTGCCCCCCCCCCCCAACAGAATGAGGGCTGTTATTATGCAGGCTCCCTCTCCTTTTACTGGACTACCACTCATACCAACTCCATTTCACCTGATCCACTTTGCTCACTAGGTCACCTGAGGTTCACTTAGGACCAGAGGGGGTTCTAGCAGGTCTGTGTCTTGGATCATTTGATCATCCATCTCAAAGTGACCCGTCATCAAAGAAAACCAAAGTATATATTGGCATCACATCCTCTGTACCCTGACTTCCTCATGTTAATGTGACATATGGAGCGTAAAGCCTCTGGAGGAAATGACCAACTGAGTGACAGGATGTGTCAGTGTGTGGAGATAAGCAGCTGCTGTTCATAAGGCAAAGATTGCTATATTGTGACCTTTAATGTATGAAGCAAGTTTCAAAATTCACTTGGAGAGAGAAAATTAAAAATGCAATTCTCCTGAGGGTATTCGGCAGATATTTCTTCCACGCAGACTCTACATGATTGTGCTTTTATCAGAATTAAGTGCCCCTGCAGCAATTTCTGCCTCAGACAAGCCCACTCTGCATGAAGATTTAATTTGGTTTGTTTTAAATACAGAAAACATCCGAGGAGCGCTCTAGAGCTGTGCGGTATGTTGTATAGTTTAATGTGCTCTATTTAATGTGTACAATGAAAACATCTGCTCCAGATTTGAAAATCGGAAAGAGTGTACGCAGTCCAGTCAGGATAATTTAAACACCTCTTTAATTACCACTGCATGTCAGAATTGACTCTATTAGTTTTGTCTGTACAAACACATGCGTGTATTTTGTTTTGTATAAAAGGCTAAAGTGTTACGCAGAGCTCATAGCTCCGGGCAAATTTGGGGATCAGCGTAAATTAGGTACTTCATACACTTTAAATACGCAGAACAATATGAGCGACTATTCTGAAATCTGAAAGTTATTAGAAGGCTTCTGAATGCATGTTCTGCTATTGTCACTGCTTCGTTCTTGCAACCCCCTCTCCCCCCCACACCCCCCTCCCTCTTTCTC
>VOQJ01017526.1:33576-47619 GCA_015052665.1 Apistogramma diplotaenia | reverse complement strand
CTTAATAGCCCTGTAAAGGGGCCCCTATGTTACCCCTTAGGTGTAGGGGGGGGGGGGGGGGGGGGGGATATTGAGGATGGATGGGAGGAACGCAACATGCCCAGGGGTTCAAAAGGACTGAAACAAAAAAGGCACTATGGAGTTCTCAGACACACAGCTGCCAGATTCATAAAAGATGTGCAATTTTCAGATTAATGGCAATCAACACTTTTAGCACACCTCAACACCCTACTAATCTTTGCTTTCATGAGGGTAAAGAGTTTTTTTTTTCTCCTCCTACTTGCAGAAAACAGCTCTTTTGCGTACTTTCCTACAGCACATGCAGTATTGCTCAGTAATTTGGTATGGCTGCGCGGACAGCTGTGCTTTGTGCGTCGAGTAAAGCTGAACATAATAGAGTTGCTGCTTGTGTAGCCATGCAGGGCAGCAGTATTTGGCTGGTTGGCAGTTGTGCCCTCTTGTTAGGGCCTCAAAACCACACACTCCACTGCGCCCTGACCCTCCTCCGACCTGAGTGGTGTTATGGCTTTGATGGTGGCTTGTTTAACCTAACCTCAGCAACCTGAGGCTACCCACACAGAGGGGTTAAGAGGTGAAAGTCTGAAGAGAGAGAGAGTGAGAGAAAAAAAAAAACAGGTATAAAGGCAACAAAAGTCTTGTAAAAGTCTGGTTGTGATTGGCCTGCATTTTCATTCCATCAATGGCAAATAGGCTGCATCTGGCTTAGTTTGCGCTCATTCAGAAGTGGCAGTATACATTTATCAGCTGTGACTGAAAAGCAGCAGATTACCTGAGAGCACACATAAAAGACTTCTTATGTGAAAACACAGAATGACAGCCGCGAGACCACGTATCTCTTACAGCCACATGTTTGTCCACCGGTGTACATCTGCCCACAGAGCAGGATCTTGCCCAAGTTAACGTAGAGAGACTGTGGAGGTGAGGGGGTTCACGTTCTCAAAAACAAGATGCAAGTCAAACACAAACCAGATGCCATGCTCCTCTAAAGTAAATCAGTCATTCATAAAAGGCCTTGCTATTAAGGACAATGGCCATTTCAAAGCGCCTCAAATCCCCCCCTTATTCCTGTTCATTCTTTCTCTTGCTCCCTTGCTATTTGCCTAGTCCATCTCTATGGCAGCCAAGTCACAGAGGAACAATGGCAAAAAAGAGGGGAATTATAGTCCAAAAGCATAGTTTGAATTCTGTAGGCTGCGCTGTGACGATAGACTGTGTGACTTGCACTAGCAGTAAAAAAAAAAAATCATTCAGCATAATAGTCATTATTCTTACATGTAGAACATGCTGAGCTGCAAGCTGATCTAAGTAAGCATGCAGGCTTAGATAAGAGAGATAATGTTCTTCAAACAGTTCTGATTGTTCCTTACAGAGAGGAAAAAAATGAATATGGCGAGGACTTAGATTAATATGGAGGTTTATTCAAATATTTCTGTAATCTGAGGGAATTCAGCTGGTCTGCTGCCATGGCGACTGACGAGGGACTTTTATACTGAGGAGGGCCTGTGTCAGGTCCCGCTGTGCCCGGCAGGCCGAGGGGAGCACTTGTACCCACGAAGACCCACCCGTTAGCCACACTGAGCTGACTGAAGGGGAGTTCTGTCCCAGTGCATTCACTTGGCTGTGGGTAGGCACTGGGAAAAGACTCAAACCTTGGTGTTTTCATACTCTTAACTCCACTGATTTGTTTGACCAAAATGCCCAAGTTGGTGTAAGATTTATGCAAAAATTCCAATGAGAAAACCCAATGCAAAGCAGTGAAGAGGGATCACTGTTCCAGCACATTTATGGCTACAAGAACTTTTCCCGTGACAGGCACAATTAGAATCTTTGTTTTGTTCAATATTAAAACTAAAAAAAATACCCCAAAACTTCAGATGTTTAAGCTTCCCATTCACTGGTATGTGGTGTGTTTGGGGTACAATGCAGGCCACTTTAATGAAGAAGTAAATGGCCTCAATTCAGTGAAACGTGAACCTGGAGTTAGAGCATTCACGGCTGTTAGTTAAACCCCACATGATTCTCTCGGACCTGGTAAGAGACCCTTTGTAGTGCCAGGGCTCCCATGCCACCCCATCAATATTATGGATGCATCTTAATGTGTAATTAAATGAATCCTGGTTGAAAATACTTCAAAGTGGGAATGACTTGTGGGCCCACAAGCAGCCTATTGGAAACATGAGTGGGTTCTGAGCACATTGAAAAGCACAAAAGGTCACATTTCAGAAACTGAGTAACCATTTGTGTTTGTGTATAGCTGTGTGCATGTGTGTTCCCAGTCTGAAGGTGGTCTGTATTTAAACATTCATATCCTCAACTACAGGCAACCTTTGTTTAGTTCTTTTGAGTCTAAAGCAAAAACTCTATGCTGGTAGCCATGGCGAACTGGGTTAGTGTTTGGAATCATTATCTTTAGTTACCATTTTCGGTAACCTGATGAAATCTAGATATTTATAGAGATAAATATCTACTCAAACAGACACAAACATTATTACCAAGAAATTCGTTTACATCCTCCATGCTCCCCAATTTTTTCTGCTGCACGGCAATGACCCCAAACATGCAGCCCTGATCTCAACATCAATGAGTCAATGGAAAAGCACCTTTACTGCTCAAGTGGGTGAGGGGAAAGGTAAAAGAAGGGGGAAGGCCGGAGAAGGAGAGAGCAAGCGAAAGGGAAACCACTCCACTGATTTATAGTGTGATACAAAAACATGGAATCACAATCAGAGGATCAGCAACCACAGATATGAGCCCAAAGCAAGCATTTTCTTTTTAAATCTATTCGAAGCCATGAATGGAAACCATTAGCAACAGGCGACCTCAGATGAATGAAATAAAACACATTTATATTCCTCCAGCCACTTTCTTGTCAAAATCCACGCTCCCATCAGAAACACTTTATCAGGGTGCAGGCGCTCCAGGGAAAGCCAGAGTGAGTGGGAGCAGAATGTATTGCTCACTCACGGGTGGCTTTCTTGTCTCTTTGACGTGTCAAATATACCCCGGATAAATTATTTCTTCTACCACAAAAGAGAGCAACGGCAAATTGCTTCAATGGGTTTCCACTGAGGTAATTGTCAAGAGTAAAGAGACTGACTTCTTTTCCATGAAATCAGCAACATGGTGGCAGAGCGAGAGAGACAGAGAGCAAATGCACCGAACCTGATGGATGGTTTTTGTTCCCTCATGTGAAAAGTGTGACTTAAATTTTTTTTTCCCTTTTATAACATGACGATTGAAAAAGAAAAGGATTTCCTAGATGACGAATTTGAGCACAACTTGCAAATGAGCTGCTCTATCAGTGTCCACTAGTTACAGACAAAAACAACAATTTAAAGAAACAGTTATGTAGGATATACTGATTCATCACAGTTTATTCCTTCTAGCTTCTATGAAGAAGAAAAAAAAGAAAAGAAAAAAGGTGCAACCGTTGAGAAAGGAAACTCCTATTAAAAGTCGTGCGGCTGCTGGCACGCAAAACTAAACACTCCTAAAATGTGGAGCATGTGTAGGCATATTTTTTTGGGAACCATAGACAAACATAGACCATGGGAACCAGCCTGCGTGACCCTGAATGCCATAAACAAGCTTCTCGATGACTCTGACACACCAACGTGATACTGCTCATAAAAACCTATTGGTATCATTGCACCTGTGCCAGTTCGGGACTCCGCCCCCCAACCATGCCTTTGGATACATACGCATACATTGAGTAGTTAGATGTCATGTACTCTGTGAGTGCGTGTCATTCACTCAAACAGAGAGTGAATCACTCAGACTTGAACGCAGACAGACACGTAAACCTGTAATTTGTACACAGGAGAGATCTCCTTTCCATTGCCTCTGGCTTAGTGTGTGGCTTTCCAATGCACGCAGCAATGTCACTTAGAATTTAATTAACTTCATTCTGCCTGGCAAAATTTCCAGATTTAAGTCCTTTGTAAAATATATAATATGATTTTGATTAAAACATTAATTAGCTCACAACAGGAAGCACAACCATCCAAATGCTTCCATTCCTTTGCTTTTGAGCCAAACCTAAAAGTATGTAGTCACTACAACATCCAAACATGTTCAAGAGACGGCAGGCAAAAATCAGCTGAAGTTGCCACAGGCAATTCAAGAAAAGCAAAGATAATTGTGAGTAATGCAATGCTTAGACCTTTTCATTACAAAGAAAGTTGCTGTTCAAACCCTTTAAAGATGCAGCCGTTTCTCCATCCGATTCTCCACTGGCCAAGTTGTGTTGATCAAATAAGGTCAAACAGGACTAGAGGCGACCAGCAGAACATGGCCAAGTCCTCAGATATAAGCGCTCGTGCATGTGCGTACACACAGACGCACACGAGCAGAGGAGGGGAGCGCTGGCAGGAGCTGAATGTGTTTGCTCGCTCCGGGGGAGAAGGAAAGAAAGGGAGCAGAAGAGCTGAAACAAACGCATGCTGGCTTCTATTAGTCGAGCTGTAGCGCGCAATGGACGGGTGAGGAAACATATTCATTCTCTCTAACCCCCCCACCCCCACCCCACCCACCCCACTCTCCCCCAGCATCCCTCCATCCCTCCCACCCCATTATCTCCATTCTGGAAAAGCGGTGGATGAAAGGGACAACCCCCCAGTGGCAGCACTTCTCCCTCCAAACTTTCAGCGGCGCATTCTGATGGCTGCTTAATTGTATGTGATACAGGCAGGATCCTTTCTCTTTCAAATCTAAAACAGATTGCTTCTCCCTGGGGAGGAGGATTATTGGACAAGAGAAATGACAAAGCGGGGACTGTCCAACCCTCTGGGAGGTGGAGGACAGAGGGGGTAAGCTCGTGCGTGGTGTGTCCGTGTGTGTGTAAATAGCTTTTCTATGTTTGTCTTTTGTGCATGCCGGTCTCGCAAGAAGATTATGTTTGTACCCGTGTGTTTTAAGTGTGTGCACATTATCCAGCCTCCCCTCGATCTTTCTTTTCCACTTAAAAATCTCTCTTTTGTCCCCTCTTTATCACATGTTCACACCTCCCTTTCTCTGATCTTGGCCTCTCCTTTATCTTCTCCCTCTTCCATTTCCCCCTCTGTGTCTCTCTTGGCTTGGCTTTGCCTTTCTCTAAAGTCGGTGCTGCATTTATGTGCAGTGACATTTGAACAAATGCTGCTCTGAACATTACAGAAAAAGCATTAAAATCCCCTCTCTCGCGCTCTCACACTGAGGATTTATTTGTTAAAGTGCACTTTTAGCCACCATTAGCAAACCCACATTTACCCCTGTTGTGTAAATTCTCAGGCCACAATTGCATGGACCGAGTCTGGGGTCATTCCTGGCTTTTGTGTAGCTGAACCACCTACTGAACATTTTCTTCATAAAACACATCTTTCCTTTTCCACTAGTCATCAAGGCTGAGGCTCAAGACAAAGGGAAATAGAGTAAAAAAAATAAAAATAAAAGTACTGAATGTGTGTCTGCTCCATTTACGGTGTCCTAAGTACCACATCAAAGGGTTGGAGGATAAGGAATTCTCTCTAATAATGAGATGGATGTAATGTTTGTGTGTCCTGACCTCTCACTCATATAACAAGCTGAGCAAACATGTGGTGCCCTATTGTGAGCTCCCAAATACTCCCAAAAAAGATTTGCAAAATGTGACTTTGTATATATATTAGATATTAGATATGCATGGCATATCTCTCTGGAGATATATTCTTCAATCAAAGTTTAACGTGCATTTTGTGTGCAAATCGAAACTCCGCAAAGATGTTTGATCGGTAAGGTCAACGGGGGGAACCGAGAAAGTGGCTGACTCATCTAAAGATAGCCTTTCTAGATCCCACATAAATAAAAGCATGCCAAATGCTCGCTGTTCAAATACTGGTCATTTGCAGTGATAGGACTGTGCAATCTACTCGAGCGCTACTATGCAATCAGGCTAGTATGAGGAACACTATCATTAAGTTGAAGAGATAAACAAGTGCTGGAGGAGAGAGAAAAAGAGTGGTTTAGGAAATCTTTTCTTAACATGCTCACACACACACGAGAACACACACAAGCTTAAGTCAGACAGCACTGCTCTCTGTACTTTCCAGAGAGAAAAAAATGTGAAGAACTACACCAGCAGCATTCCACTGGACTTCAAAAGCGAAGATGTCTCAATCTAATTAAACTGGAATTTGATTACAAATAATCGTCCAATTTGAGACCATTTGACAGAAACCTGGAGAAGCTGTAATGACTTCTGTCGCATCGGGGCAAGTTCATAAAGTAGTGCAGCACGATACCTGAGCTGGAGGAGAAGAGAGGGCGGTCGTGTTAAAGCTCACACACTAATCACAACAAACTGCAGAAGCTCGGATCAGTATTGCACCCGTTGCATTACATGTGACTCTTTTCTCCCATGAGACTTACAATAAGAGCATTAGCTGTGAAAGTTTACAACTGTGTTTGTATCCCATTTTAAACACACACACGCACATACACACAGACTTGAGACATTCCCACTTCCTGTCACTCTGCCATGAATGGTTTTGACCCTCTTCACGAGATGATCAGATGGCATGCGTGTCTGGGAAATCTCAGATTCGCTGCTGGCATTTAAAAACGCACGCACACTTTTGGTAGCGTTCGCTTGCACTCAGTCACTCAGCATGCTTATCAGAAGAACAAATTACTTCGCCGAATACTTTCGCACCCACAAAGACACATACACACGCACGAGCAGATCCAAATGATGGCAACGCGGCTACTGGAACAACGTTTGTCTTGGCAAGCGCCTAACCCCCCCCCAGAATGTAATTATTTGCAGCAGCTGCCCATGCTCCTGCTTGTAGTACAGTGAAGCTAGAAGCTGTTTAAAGAATCTGTCTTCTTTTCTGAGCTGACAGGAGGCACTGTGCTTTAAAGCAGCCCAAAGCTGCTTTAAAGCACAGTGCTCTGAGCAGGTTAATCAGAAAATCAAATCTGAGCATTGCCGGGTGAAGGGCAGATTTGTGGATAGTGAAAGATTTACATTAAACTTCTCCACCAGTCTCCAGCCTCGCCGTTCAGTAATGCATGCAGACATTGCCAAAGTATTGAAATGTAAGCCAGCCGTTCTACAAAAAGAAGCAGATTTGCATGAGACCACAGTATGATTTTGCCATCTAGGGTCAGAAGGATATATTTTGTGGGTTCTGTGGCCCTGTAGGTGAGCAGTGATCCAGTACTTATTAAAGAACAGTCAAGTCACTTCACTTGGTCCTGAAAATGGATGGACTTCAACAGCGAACCACACGCAGCAGAAAAAGACTAAATGTACTCAACATTTAGATTTTTTTTAGAGCACTCAGAAGCTGATTAATACCCAGTTTTACTCAGTGCCCCTTATAAAAGTGAAGACTGCAAACACGTCTCAATTAAGACGACTGCCAACTCGCCGTTGCAGTTCTCAAAAATCTTTCAGCTGCTTTCCTAAATAAATCAGCTCACACAAACAACTCCACAGGTCTTAAAGCGATAGTCAACACTACCTATTGGCGGTTCAGTTAAATACTTCAAGTAACAAGCACGAAGTGTAGCTACGGCTGGTTTACCAAGGTAAACACGAATTCACACAACAGCGGCTTTCACCTGTACAACTTTCTCTTCTCTCAGAACCGGCTGCTGTCCACACAGCCTTGCACAGCTGCACAATCTCCCATGTGCAAATGCCTCATGTGCACATATAGTGCCTGGAGCAATGCATAAATACTATACATCATATTCCCACTTTACTGGAAAGCTTCACTCTTCACTTGACTTAAGTTAAATAGCCAGAGTGAGACGCACATTCCCCAAGTCTCTCTCTGCTCAGCTTTGACAGTTTGTCCGGAAAGAACTCTTCAGCAGCTCATCCATTTAGCATACTCTGACACGATCTGCCAGAGGTGCACTCAGAATGAGATTTATGAAGGAAGAAAAAAAAACTTATCTGTGCTGAAGTGAGGGCACATTAAATACTACATTGATTTATGTGATTGTAAAAAAAAAAATGTGTCTGAATTTGCTGTCACAGTAAAGGAAAACTATTTATCTTCAGTACAGGATTTCTGAATGATAAAAACATACACAATCAACATAAAAACAGAATAATACAACACAACATACTTTTTGTAGCCATCTTTCCTCATATAATCTGCATAGAGAAATGAAACATGAGCTGGTGAATGCTTATGGTTTGAGGGAAAAAATGACATTAATGGAATGTGCTGCCTTCTAATCCCTTGAGACAGAGGAATTTGCGACCGAGGGAATTCCTGTCATTCAGGGGGAAAACTATGAGATCCTGCACACACTGAGCTGCTGTGCAGGCAGCACAGATTGGCTGCAGGAACAGCGCAGCTCACCACTAACACAAATCCAAACTTACTGAGTTATACCTGACTGTAAAGTGAATCAATTTAATGCTAAATAAACAGTCTTAAAATGCACAGTGTGTAGAAGTGCTAGCAAAAATAAAAAAAGAAGAGGGGGGGGGGTAGTAGAAATGAGAGAAAAAGAGTGACAAAGTTTCACAGTACCTGGAAGGCAGGAGAGCAGAATCCTGGCTGACCGAGAGGCAAGTCTGGGATTCCTCTGTTCTATCCTCACGTTTCTTGACCAGATCTGCCTTCGCTCGCAGAGGGGTTTGTATCTTGGTGCTGGGACTTGGTTTCAGGAGTAAGGGGGGGGGACCACACAGCTCCTGGAAGACAACCTCACTTCTCTAATCCTCTCCCCAATGTGATGACACTCTCTAACCTCGACCATCTGTTGAAACACGTCCCAAAGCAGTCAGCACCACGCTGTGTCAAGAACCCCACTCCCCTGCCCAATCACAGACCGGCTGTTGGGCAGCTCCTCGCTGCCAGGAGGCAGGGACAAGGACACAGCGCAGCGCAGAGGGAGACACACACACACATACACACACACACACACACACACGCACACAGTCACACCGCCGCCTCCACCCCACATTCAACATAGACGCTCTACGAGATGAGAGCAAGAAAACCCCCAGTCATCGTAACCTGAGAGGCAGAGTAGGACGGGGAGAGTGAGTGGAGGAGGAGGAAGGGGAGGGGAGCAAGAAAGAGAGAGCAAGGGAGGGGGAGAGAGGGAGAGAGAGGCACATGCTTAAGCGCTAAAACAGAGAAGATAGAGAAATACCACTTGTACCTTTTATATCCCGTTGCTGATAATGTCTCATAAATAATAATTTCCTCACCAAACTCACACACAGAATTAAGGCTAATGTGCTTCACACTTAGTCTTTGACCTCCCCCTGCATCCACAGTGCATGTGGTCTAAAGAAATAAAACTTTTAAAAAAAAAAAAATAAAGGCAATAAAATTCTGTATTGGCTCCATGGTGGGAATGCGGTTGGCACTAAACTGTTACATCTGCACGCATAGGAGCGCAAGCAGCAGCCCTCACACCTTAGTGTGTTAAATCCTTACATCCCCCCGGCCACATTCCAGCCCTTCACCACCTATTGCCTTAAGTTAGAAAAGAGGGCAGAGGGGAATACACTAAAATTACAAAGCTAAAGGAAAGAGTAAGATAAAGAGAGCAGAGATAAGGGAGGTCTGGGTTTTTGGCTAGATGGTGGCAAGCTGTTAAAGCAAACACCTTTGATGATCGGTCTTTCAGCAGCAACGCAATTACTACTTAGTTTCCTAAACCAATCAACCAGTTTTCACTCAGGTTCATGCAAAACACAGCGAACGTCAGGTGAGAAGGCCCGCCGCCTTCATCAGTTGGTCGAACCACTGTACTACTTACTGATCCATTAAAAAGGGATTATGAGACTCTAATGATATTCAGGGGGAAACTCAAAGACAAGCTCTAATGAGGTAATACCCATTTGATAGTCAATAGCATCACCATGTGTTAATCAAAGTTGTGAAACACCAAAGAAAGGCTTCTGAGTGGCTCATTTACATTGCACAAGCAGCACGAACACAATGGCCTCTGTTTCAAGTTGCCATACAGGTATTAATAGATAATGAATTACTGTTTGATATTAAACCTTTTTTTTTTCCCTTGGGTGGGCAGGCAGAGGGTGGGTGGTTCGCTCCTTCCGTGTTATTGTGTAATAGTCCTCAGATCCCAAATGTGTATCAGCTTTACATTTTAATTTGATTTTACCACACAAAACCACAGAGAGCTGCTGTCACTTTTTTCAGTGGATGCTACTAGTTAAAGCCCCCACAATCCCCACCCCGGTTTACATTAAACTAAACAAGGCCTAGACATGTAATGCTCTGTTCTATTTGGATGTTTGAAACATAGGCAGTGGTGAGAGCGGGTAAGGGCCTGAAGGGGGAACGAGCTCAAATTAGATTAACTACATTTACAAAGACTGTCCCCGGCCCCTCCTGCATGGCTACACACATCCCAGCCCACACCTCCAACCCCGAGCCCCCATTCTCACGGCCGAGAGGTTTCAAAAGGGCCTTCAGGCAGTACAGGGGCAACCAAATCCCTGTGCTCTTTACTGGATTAAAGATGGCTGACCCACTAGGGGAGAGGGGCTCTTTTTTTTTTCCAGAAGCTGAGCACATCTGTAAACATCTTAAATCCATGCAGATAGAGGTTATCAGGCATGTTTCTGTGAAGAAACCATCCGCAGTCTTATCCAGCGCTATTCAATGTTTTAAAAAAGGTAGAAGCTGATCGTCTTCATGCAAACACACCATCCATTTCGCATGGCCACATTAATCTCCATTTTCCATTTTCACTTCCGCTGATGGACAAAACAGCAACAAAAGCAAGGGCAGAGGGAGGTCTATAAAACGGCCTCATCTTATGAATGACTGAATGACCTGCAGGGGGGCCACGTGGTCCTCTGGTAACCCCTATTCACTCTCCTTCTCCCGAGCCTGACTTCACAAGCGATTCACACATCAGCGTGGAAATCTGGAACATGAATCATCTTTAAGATGACTAGTTCTCTCTTATTTCATACATCTGTCTCTCATGCAGGCGTTGCTCTTAAACTGAATCCAAGGCTCCTCTGACCTCACACTCACTCCCCCTCCTCCCATTCCTTCCAGCCTTGCAGCCATCAGTTGGGCCTGCAGGTGCAGGCAGAGCCCAGTGTTGGGGGGCTCCTCGGTTCACTAGCTCCATTTTCTATGGTTGAATGAGATACATAGGAGTGTCATAGCTGAGTGCCAGTACAAACTGCTGCAGCTTAAGCTGGGGGGACACAGTCATGAGGTGGAGGTAATTTGCCTTTTTCTTTAAAGCACTTCATTTTCAAACCATACTAACCTTTCACTTTACTACAGTAGTCATGCAAGATGACAGGAAAAATACAGGAGGAAAGTAAAGGACATGCACAGTTGGTCATGGCAGTATAGAAGAATTAAAGAAAGGAAAGGGGAGAAAAGAGAAAGAGACTTGCTTATTTCAGCAAGACCATGCCAAACTATATTACTGATGTATTAAAACAGCATGGCTCTACAGTAAAAGGATGGATGCTAAACCGACCTGCCTGCAGTCCACCAACAACATTTGCAGTATTTTCCATTTCATTATGCAGCAAAACAGGCTACAAATTGTTTTTAAGCATCACAATTACAAAATCCTGCAAGAATAAGAAAACATTTATATTTTGAAACTAAAGCAGTTTGTCTCTTCGGTTTCCTACTGTTTAAAAAAAAAAAGAAGGAAGTAATTCAACAGAGATTCAACATTCAAAAAACAATTGCACTGTTTCATGCTTTTTTAAATTTTTTATCTCATTTATCTGGAAACATTGTTTCTATTTATTTGCTTCTAACACATCACACACACCGAATAAAAGAGCACTCAGTATTACAATGCTCTTGCAACTTTGAAGATTTCCATTGATTGTTCCAATAAACATCAGGCCTGACACCTATTGTTGAAAACCCACTGTCAATCCAGCTAACAGGTAGTGCTGCAGACAAAAGGAATGCATACACTCACCCATAATGAACTCAGATACAGTAACCTGAGATCAAGAGTGATGGTGATGCGATTTAGGTCTTTTCATAATAAGATCCAATAACAGGCTTCATCCATATGGTATCTCCTCTCTCCCAGATGTTGACCTAATACACGTGTCATTTTTTCAAATGTACAGTATTTTTAGAATTGAGGGAAATAATTTTTTTAAAAATCCACTGATACTGCAGAGGCCAACAGCAGAAATCTCACAGACCACCCACAGAGCCTTTTCTAAGTAGGATTAGGACCTTCCAAGAGCTCCCAGAAAGCAAGGAACAGATAGCAAGACAAATCAATACTATCACAGCCCTGATCTGATGACTCACAGGATGATGGAAATGTATTTGGGATGGCCTTAAGGTTCAGTAAATGGCTGCTGTAAACCACAAGATACAGAGACGAGATACTGATAAATCTCCTCGAGTCCAAGTAAGATGAAAGACATTCTGACAGCTGAGACAATGGCTGACATGTAGCCACCAGATTTCACAGGCAAAGCCCAGGGGACTGTTGACAATGAATTCCACTCTAACCCCCCCAAATTTGAATTTTCTGATTTTCTTACATAAGTGGCTCTTAATGCAAAAAACTTAGATTCTTTTACCAACTTTTAGTTAAACTGTTCAAATCGCTGATCCAAAACGCTAAAAGTTCATCTAATTCTGCTGATAGTAGAATTTAACCCAGACATTCACAGTTCACTACAGAAACTAGATGTCTGTTCACAGAGTATTTCTGTTCAGTAAGTCCAACCTGAATTTGAACCCTGGAACTGTCAATAGGATGGATTTTTTTTTTATCCTCAGCAAAGAATGCTTTTTGTGCATGAAGCGATTTATCAGCGATAAAGGAAAAAAATGTATTGGTAAAGCATATCGTTGTCCTCTCTTGAGAGTTCCTCTGTAGCCACAAATAAACAGTCTCCACACCACTAAACAATAATGCATTCAACAAATAATCATTTCCCCTCATACCCCCGTAGTCCGCAGACTCCAAACAGTCTCTTGGGTCACAGAAAAATTTGCTCCGAGTGTGTTTGTTTACACCGATATTCCCTCTTTGTTAACTTCTAAAACCCTCGACCACTGAAAGACACAGAAAAAGGAGTAACTGCTGTCACAGCGTCAGCGTTCAGCTTCTTCGTGTCATTGAGGCGCTTTTGGAAGTCTCATCCTCACAGAGTGGTGCTCAATTTCCGGAAGCCTGACTTACTAATCCTCTCAGGCGAGAAGGTGAAAGGAAAGAACAAGGAGAAAGGGAGAAAGCGGTACGTGGGAAGGAAAGGCCATGTATGCTACAACATTCAAAATGCCTGGTTGAAAATAATCCCATAAAGCATGCCGCCAGCGGCCTGTTGAGAGGAAGAATTAGGATTTGCGTTAGCCAGATAGGCTGTTCAATTATCCCCTCAGAGGCCTTGACTCGCCCCAGGCCACAATAAGGACAGAGTTTTCATTTGTCAGCAGAATGCTGCGAGAACGAGGCAGATCAGGTTAACGCAACAACGCCATGAAAGATACCCCGAAATAACCAAACTAAATGCAATGAGCAGTAAAAATGCTCGACAAAGAGGCCAGCAGACATCCACTGCAGCAATGCTGTCCACATGGCAAACTTGGTACACATGCTAGCTGGATTAGAATACAAAATATGTTTCTGGAGACCAGTAAGATGAAACAACACGGGGATGTGGCTGCGGCTTTTAACAGGGTGTTTTTTGGGTTCCTGAGAAAGGGGAAGGCTCTGTGTTATTTGTGATTCGCACGAGGGTGGGAAGAGAAGCCTTTTAATCTCTGTCCCTGGACTCTGCTTCCTCTCGCTAGGAGAAAATCAGTAACATGAACGACTCCACCACCGGGATGTTTATGGCCCACTGCAGGGCCACACAGCGTAAGAGATCATTTGTAAGAGAATAGGTACGACAGCGGGGGCCCTCCCCTTTGCTAAGCTCCCCCTTCCAGTTTCTTTTATACTCCTGGATCTTCTCATCATACACTTTGCCCCAGACCCATTTATTGTTTTTGACCACTCTGCTTTAGATTTTAAAATTTAAAGCAGAGTGGTCAAAAA
>VOQJ01017526.1:9077-26421 GCA_015052665.1 Apistogramma diplotaenia | reverse complement strand
GTAGTCATATTAGCTTTCAAAATGCCGTCTCAGTCCTGAGTTACCATTCACCTGCGGCAGCGTGGTACTTCCCTTTTGATTTCTGCACAGTTGCTCTGATCTGTCAAGCAGAAAAATAACCAGAGGCTACTTCAAAGGCCAAGCCTCCTCACAGTGGCTACATCCTAAATGCTACTGCCTTCATGCTGGGAGCCAAAGCTAAAAGGCGTCTTTATATGAAAATTGGTTTCATTAAGATTGCCGGAATCCTTTGAGGATCAGTGAATAAGAAGAAGAAGAAGAAGAAGAAAAAACATATGTTGACAAGCGCAAACGTCTGCACCTTCTTATAAACAGTAGCCCCCACTACTCTTCATAATGCATTTATGGTAGTCCCACCCCCCCCAACCACTTTATTAAGGCGGTACACTACTCATAAAGCAAATGTAAAAGTCTCAGAAACTTTGAGGCAGTTTCTAAACAACAAGACCCTGTTCTTACACCAGTAACGCACATTTATAGTCTCCGTGTTGGTGAAAGCATACCCCTGTGCACTAAAACTTTATCTTAAGAGGTGTTTTATAGCATCCAGAGGGAGGCTAAGAGAAAAAAGGATCTATTTATTTTTTAAGAAGTGAAGGTATATATATATATGTGGCACTCATGGGGGAAAAAAACACTAATAATCCTGTTTGAATCACCAATAATCTTTGCAGAGTAACTCAAACCCTCATACAGAGAAAAGTGTCAGCACCAAACACATTAAAAGCCAAACTGGTATTAAAACAAACAAAAAAAAAAAGTTCTAACAATAAGACATTCATGTCAGACAGAAGGCTCAAATTCACTAACAGACAGGATAAAAGAGATCAAAGACACATATTCTAAAGATTTAGACAGACTCAACAGTCCTTAATTTCAGGGGCTAATTTCAAAACACTTAAGCTGGAATGTGAAATTGTGGGTCAGCTGCTCATTCACACCCTTCAGAGTGATTTGGAAAAGCTTTCCAGCTGTAGCTTGCTGCAGAAATACATCCAAATCCTGTCAAGCCAACTGATATCCGAGCATGGAAATTATTAGACATGAGGAGACGGGAGAACTCCAAGAGGGGGGCATTTTATCACAGTCCGGGCTCAGGACCTACTGTGGTTGTTCTTTTCCAAGGTTAGAAAGGGGGGGCTATCCAGTCCATCAAGGAGTTCCTTATCTGGCGGATGATCAAACCCTTGGGCGGGTGCTGTAATTTCTTCAGATGACTTTGACACGCAGGGTTTCAGTGCACTTTGGTCCTGCCACGAAAGGGGAGTAAGCCCCATACACCTATATAGAGGGCAGAGATTAAAAAAATATGCTGGCAGTGAATGGAAAATGAGGTGTTTCCTAACACCACATGGGGTCTCGGGTAAACTGACTGCTATCAAATTCAAGCTCTTTTCCACTGTGACCACGTAAGGTGCTTTGTCATCAAAAGCACACAGGGAAAAGGATTTCAGCTCTCAGCTGCAGGTCTTGTATATAATAAGCTGCAGTTAGGCTACCCCTCGATCATAGCTCACTAAGCTCCTTTTTGCAGAAGAAGAGAAGACTTTAAAGTCATCTGTTTTGGTCTCCATGGATGCATTTAGGAGGATGGTTGAGTTATGAGTTTGGCTCGTGTTACCTGGCTCTGCTGGAGCTGACCTGAGCGGGACCTACAGATTAAGCAACCATCTGGGAGCTGCAACCTGAGCCCAGGAGAGGAGGAACAAGAGGGCCCGGCCAGGACATAGTTTCCCTTATTTACAATGATGCATGATGCATGCAGACATGTAAAAATTAGCCATCACATCATGATTAAAAGCAATTTAGCACAAAATGCCTTTTAAAAGGGCAAAACCAACCAATAATGATAATTGTATCTACAATTCCTTCAAAAACACACCAGAGATGTGATTGTAACGTAAATCGAATTAGCTCCAATGACTTCAGAGTGTCTCAAACTTATTGATTCACTGACATATTAAAGTCAAATGGGGGCTTCACCAATTTTATTTGACCCAATTTATGAAAAAAACCCTCACCTGATGCTCCTTTATTCTTCTCTACAGTCATTACAGCTTCTGTTTCCTGGATTCATACATTGGTAGAGCTGTGCAGCCATTGTAGAGGTGAGAGGACAGCAGCTTTCACTGAACAACAAGCTCTACTGAGTCCAAACTTTTGGCTTGTCCTACATCTCCTCAAATATTAGTATAGGAGACACAACGAAGAACAAAACTGGCTACACCTCACAAATGATTGAGCAGCACTCCAAGTGTGACATATCAAATGACAGACCATCATAAATCAAAACTCAGAAAGGAAACATATGCTTAACACATGCCCTCTGCTATCTGACACACCAAGTTTTCAGTAACATTATGCAGCTCAGCAAGTAAATTCTTTCTTCACAAATATATTTGAATGATCATCATAACTGCTTCAGCATATGGTAAATCATTAATAACTGGAAAACAAGCAGACCTAAACAACTCCCTTGTGGAGCACCACAGGATATTTTCTTACTTTTTTCTGAGTGAAAGAAAAACTCATATTTCCTGCTGTCAGGAGGAAAAAAAAAAACACTGACTGATCTGCCAGTGATGCAGCTCTTCATCAAAGCAGGAGCAAACTCTGAGAAACCATAATGTCTAAGCTTAGCAATTAGAATATTCTGGTCAATGTCATCGAAAGCTGCAGGAAAATTCAAAAACACAACCCTTTCATATACAGTATTAACCAGTGATCCATCATGTTCACTTAAGCAGTACTAGCAGAGTGCTGCTTCGTGAGCACTTTGTTTATCACATGGATAATTTCAGTAGTTTACAGTCTGAAAACCTGTTTGTACATTTCTAAATGAAGCTATGATTTGACTTTCTTTTCAAAGCTCTGGAGAGATATTGCTGAGTAAGAGATTTGGCGGATTGGTTTGGAGAGCAGAGAAGCTGCAGCTTTAAAAATTCAGAAGATGTTTCATCTGATAAGTGGCTTTATAGTGTGGTGGTTTACACTTAACAAGCAAAAGATCCCGGTTCAATTCCGGGAGTAGACAAATCCCTTCAGGGTTGTGTGCGGAAGGGCATCCAGCATAAAAATCTGCCCTTTGTGATAAAAGCAGATTTGACAAACCTGGGCAAAAAAAAATGAATTAAACCTAAAGTATACAGTACCATCATCCAAAACAGGATTTGGTTCTTAGCAATTCATTTCCTATCTGGAAAGGCACACTCCGTACACCAAAAGGACCTACAACCACAGTCGATTTTTCACTGAAGCAATCCATATTTGATATTTCCCACCAGAATAATAAATCCTCTACCTCATTTATTCTAATTATAATTCAGAAGTCGCCACAAATAGGAAAATCTTCAGATCTGTAAAGAATCCAGATTTTGCAACTAATAGCATTTGCTGCAATTCATAATAGTATGCCTGGATATGAAACAGAATGGGCATAATATTATATTTTCTGGCCGTTTGATCCAGAGTCCATCTGCTGGTCATTTTGTCAATATATTACCGTCTATACAGCTTTAGAGAATGAGAACCAAATGCTGTCCAACTGTGTTTATGTAATGCCGGAGATCTGGCAGAGGGCAATTCATATCTAAAGGACCACATCACGAATTATTAACTGCTGTTCCTTCGCCTCAAATGCGACTACCTGGAAACAGTCTCAGGTTGACTCTGCCTGGATGATGCTTTTCAGAAGTCCGGGAGCTCATTTCTAAAAGATTCTCAAAAGGCTCATTTAGGTCTTTGTGGTGGCAACCCTAATCAGTGTATTACACACAGGGACCTGCCAGAGCTCCAGAGTAAGGCCTGGTTTCCATCTGAGAAAACAATAATGGCTCCTAGTACCATCAGGACCCTTTGCCTGTCAGAAGACGCACGCTGATAGAGCCATTTATGGCAATTATGCTCATTTTAAACGGGGCTTTTAGGTCTCAGTTAAAAGGCCCGTTCTATACAAAATACGCCAAAGGCAGTAACCACTTGATTAAAGCTCATTTGTAGAAAAGTGCATGACTTTTGTTCTTAAGATGACAAATCAGAAAATTCAAGGCAGCTGACTGCCTTCATTTTCTTTAAGGCGATTAAGATAATCACCTAAGTCCCCTTAATAAGCCCGCATAAACAGTTAAGAAAATGAATAAGAGAATAAAGGCTACATTTAGAATTTTAATATATGTAAATTATAATGCTCATAAAGTCAATTACCTTTCATAGACATATTTTTTAAAATACAAAAATCTGTGTAGTACTGCAGTTTCACTATTTTAGGCAGGGATAGGCAACAAATGAAACAATGCAGCTGCTAATAATTAAATGGGATTGCTACTCCTGGTGATGTCGCACTCATAGCAGGAGAGACGAGACGATAACTTGTGCTGCACACTTCTATTTGTATTAACAGTAATTAACAGCTTCTTAAAAAAAAAGATCGAATTTAAAAACACCAAATAAAAGTCTTCTTAGCTGACAGGAGTTGCATCAGGTGTGGTTTTCTGTTGGACACGAGCATTCAGAGATGCTCTTCTGAATACTTCAGCTGTAAAGCAAAGATTGTATTGTCCCATGTTAGCGAGTCTGCTAAATTTTAAATTTTGTGTTCAGACATTTAATGCAAGGATCTGTGCGGATGTCCAAGTGCTTGCCTGTTTTTTTTTTTCTTCCTTTTTTGGACCGTGTGGACTCTTCTGCAGAGAGATTACATTACAACACACAAACTACACGAGCGCCCAGGCAGCAGACTTCAAAGATGCTAAGAAATACTGTTCGGCTATAAAGTCTCCAGCTGTCTGTGTCCACAACGGAATATAATCAGAATGAGAAATACTTTATTGATCCCAGAGGGAAATTTTAGTTGTTACAGCTGCAACCATTTATCATATAATTTAGATAATTTAAAAGCAGAAAGAGACATTTCTAATATATATGAATTCTTATGAACACAGTAAAGGCAGTGCTGTGATAATGAATATAAATATGGAACATTCCATAAAAGCAGTTCAAATTATTTCACTTCTGAGTTACTGGACACACGATAGCGGGAGCAGGAGATACAGAGTTTGATGGCCAATGGTAAGAATGACCTCCTGTGCTGCTTTACTGTTGCCTTCCTAACAATCTGACCATTCTCCCCTGACTGCCATTTTCACCCAGAGTACTGCCACTCACTGGATATTTTCTCGTTTTCACACCATTCTCCGTAAAAGATCAGCAGTTTCTGAAATACACAGACCAGCTCGTCTGCCACAACATGCGACGTTGAAAGTGACTCAAATCACCTTTCTCCTCCATTCTTATGCTCAGTTTTGAACTTCAGCAGGTCATAAATGTATTGTCATGTGCAGTTAGCTATTTGCTGATCAGCTTTACTTAATGAAGTGCCTGGTGAGTAGCTACTATACTTATCCTATGTATCTAAAATAGTCAAATCAACTTAAAACTCAAAATTTAAGCTTTACTCCCACATAATAAATATAATGACTGAGGATTTGGGGTTGCTATGGCACCCACAGTGCAAGAACAGCAACCCATGTCACTGTATGCACATGTCGAAAAACCTCATAACCTAAAGCACCAAAAACCAAACAGTTCTTTTGAAAACTTACCAGTTTTACACCACTGCATGCCCACAGCCTCATTCTCTTCACACACACAATGAAGCGCTCAACTAGAGTGCGCCCACCCATTAGCTGTGCCTACAAGGCACAACCCAGCAGGAAAGCAACCCTGGACTCCCATCTTCCCTGTAAAGCCTCTGTTCTGTTGACAGCAGGCCTCACAGCTGTTGCACTTAACAACTTCACCCAAAACATGAAACTGTAACCATCTGCTACTTATGTCTCTTCAACATCATTTATCAAACTCCCGATTGCTTCATTGATGAAAAAAGGAGATCCGGTTTCCATCACAGAAGCCCGCACTGTTTTACACACGACGCAGTTGAACTTTAACGTGTCTAATGGAGTGAGGACTTCCCATCGATGAAAGCATAAATCAAGACGACAAGTAATGAAATTAAAAGTAATGATATTTACACTCATTTGGCAGTACACACAAGAAATCGATAAAGCGCAAACATTTCTAACATCATTTTTTAAACTAAACCTTAGACTATTCTATCAGTATAAAGACAATGCAAGCTCTTAATATATGATAATCTTTATTTTGTAGCAAGACAAAAAACACGGAGTTTGCCTGTTCTCGCTAAAAAAAACAATACGGCGGATAGACAATCGTCACGGGGCCATTACAGAACACCACTAATGGATACCCAAACCACAAGTAATGACTGTCAGTCCTTAACACACGCTGTGCCATCCCATAAACCTCAGACGCCCAACAGGGGGTTATTTGCAAAATGTAATAACAAAGAAATGTTTTCTGCAAAGAGATATTATGCCCTTATTTTTGACACACTGTGACATCACAGCTAGTTTAGGGTCATGTGGTTATATGTACATCTTTTTTTTTAAAAAGTCAGCAAATAGATACAGAAATTTGGAGAAAACCACCACCAGATTGTTCTAGTGAAAGAATTCGCATTGTTCCAGCTTTTACTGGAGGGTTGAATATTGACCACCAACATATAAGCATGGGCCATATTTTTCTTCCTCGTACAGAAAACTGGCTGTCAAAAACAATAAATCAAGAAAAACAAAACAAAAGAAAAAGAGAAACAGAAACACTTGGCCCTCATATGGCTTCTTTAGCAACATCCTCTAAAGCAAATGACGCATGACCACCCAGCAACTCTTCTATAGGAGGCCGGAAAGTGAATGCAGCAGCAAAGAGTGTTGTTGCTTCTTCAGAGACGTTGTTTTGATGTTTTGTTGGCACGTTGCAGTTCAACGTTTGAATCCAGAGAGCTAGTAAAACTTGTTTAAATTGGACCTCCCTACAACTACCTTACAGTCTGATTTCAAGTCCAGACCTGTTGTCACGGTTACTGCTAATACACCAACCGACTTTTGCAGGGAAAGTATCAAACTGTTAATTTAAATTAAACGTAGGTAAACATTATATACATTTGCACCATTAATGAAGAGTTTATCATTCAACATTTACTTCCAGTCGCCATATTTCTGCATTCATGACAACACAACGGAGAGACGTGTACCAAAATTCTCTCAATTTCCAGTTGTGTTTATGTCTCAGATGTGAATTTCCCAGTCAAAAACTAAATTTTCCAATTTGCAACTTGCTGAGCCCCTAAGTGAGGAAATGACTATGTAATATTATTCGAGAACATGAAGAAAAGCAGTATTGTTTAAAAAAAAAAAAGGGTCCTTCTTTACCCATAACTGGAAGTTTGCAAAAAATCCATCATCTCCTCTGATTGAGTTCCACGTTGCCCGGCTACTGAATGGATGGTCTTGTTTACCAATTACCTCACACACTAATGCTGACACTGGATTTACAGAGAAGGATACCAGCTGGGATCCGTACAATGGATTTCTTACTCATACGTCATGTGACAGGATATGGTGCTGTGAAACATTACCAGCCCGCTTCACCATTTCTTATTTTTCCACATATTTGTCGCGCTTACATGTTTCAGATCAAACAAACTTTAATATTAGACAAAGATAACCCAAGTAAATACACAATGCAGCTTTAAAATGAAACCTACCTGCATTAAAAACTGCATTTTATATTTAGACAAGTTATCTTTGGCTAATATTAAAACTTGTTTGATGATCAGGAAGTGGGCAAATATTTCCACAGCACTATATCTTTCTGCAGGTTATATTTTCATTTCATATTTTCTGGTAGGCTTTCCATGAAAGCTGAAAACACCTCTGACCTGTGAGAGTTTTCATTTCCTTTTTCTTGGAGCCTTCTCAAAACTCTTAGCTGTGTCTAGCTGACACAGCTATTGAAGCAGACAGTTTACAGTCACAAAAGGACTTTATTAGAAGACAATATAGTTTCACTCGCAGGAACTTGAGGCCCTAAATATTATTTCACAAGAGCTGCTGGACCACATCACAGCTACAGAGGGAGTGAACGCAGGACTTAAATTTATCAGGTGGTCAGACGCAGAAACTCCTGTGGGATGTTTATGGCATTCTATGCTGGCGAGGGCAGTTGTGTTATATGTTAGCCAACTTCACGCTGTAAATTGAGTTGCAACTGCTGTCTGTATGAATCTGTTTTAGAGCCTTACTGTTCACTTGGGGGGGACAAAAAGCACTTCACTGCAGATTTAATTTAAGAATAGTCAAGTTTAACCTTTTAAACCAGTTTCAAATGTAGATTTCATTACAATATAAACAATAAAGCAAAGAAAGAGGAGGATGCATGCATATATAGTGTATATGATCTTGACTGGGGGTTCAGAGGATGACCTACACCGTTAAATGAAACATCTGTGATGGGAGGTTCCTATTTGATAAACTCAATGACCCACACCTCTGTGTGCTCCCCAGCCCCAGAAATAGGCAGTTATATGAACCTGCATTAGCACCTACACAACATATACATCTGTCATCATCCGTGCATTAGCCCTTATCTATTACCAGAAGACTTTGTTTAGAATTCCCATCTGAGAAACCAAGCCAGCTCAGCCCACTCGCAAGAACTCCGAGTCGATTTTTGACACTGCTGAAGTAATGCCCCTGAGAGCCTTTGTAGCTGTCCTGCCTCAAGCTGATTTATGAGTGCGCCAACTTTTAAACACCAGCTTTGCTGTGCTGCTGCAGCCGAGGCTTTGAAAATCCCAGCCAGGTTCGACAATAAATGCACGGATGAAAGTTTAATGCAGGCACAGACGTTACCGAAAGGTGCAGGGAGCTCACTTTTGTGCATTTGTTTGCTTACAGTGCGAGATTCCCAGTTTGCAAGCTGATGCATCACTACATTAATCAATGCAGGCAGTAAAGCAGGCTTCTACTAAAAACCATCATTTCTCCATGATAGAAATTTGCAGTGGTGCGTTAATCTGTGGGTGTGTAGCCAACATGGTGTGAAGGTGAGCAATATGTGGCCTTGTCAAAGGGCTGTACTCAGGGTGGTGATGTGCTTGTTTGTTCTTTAAGAATGTAACCATTATCAGAAAAAGATGTCTCAGGTCACTGCTTTGCTCTTACCTGGGCAGGTCCCAACCTTACCATCATCGACCTTATCATGTTCATTTAACAAATGCCGCCCGCTCTCACATCCGGGTTTGACTCTATACCTTTAAATATCGACATGCCTCTACTGAACATCCACATAGGAAATGAAACAGCTTATTGGGACTAGGTAAATTCAGACAGATACAAATCCCTGGAATCGTTCCCAGTAGGAGGACAGCAGCAGACAGATGGCAAACTAAAAAGACCACGTTAAGAACAACATCAATGAAAAACACCTGTTATTCCATGTTTAAAACAAGACCACAACCGAAGAACAAAGTGCCGTGATGGGAGTACTTCGCAGAACTGTGGTGTAAACTGAAAGCTACTCCTCTACCATTAGCCATCTGAAAAGATCATTTTCCCTTGTTCCCACTCTCAGAATTTACTGTTTCTATGACAACGTGCTCTCTGTTTACTGAGCCTTTTAGAAACATCTGGTTGCGCTGCCCATCCAACTGGGGGCAGTGACTTTGCTCCATTATATATTGTGGATAATGGCTCTCAACATTAGCCACAATATTACGCTGCTCAAGAAAAGAAAAGTGAAAAAAGGATGCAGCAGGCTAGTCCATTTTGCTGAAACTTCATTGCAGCTCATAAATGGTATTCAGTTTGGTGTAGAGGTCTGTGTGTTCCTCCATGCATGTGTCTCCTGACCCACCACCAAACCGGTCATGATGAATGATGTTATAGGCAGCATAACCTTCTCCATGGCTTCTCCAGACCCTTTCATACTGTATATGTCACATGTGCTCAGGGTGAACCTGCTTTCATCTGTGAACAGCACAGGTGCCAACAGTGCCAATTCTGGAATCCTATGACATTCACCTGCTCAAGGTCATTTTGTAGGGCTCTGGCAGTACACAAAAAGGCAGATACCGGTCCTGCTGGTGGGTTAAGGACGTTCTACAGCCCTGTCCACAGGAAGTTGTTGTTCTACACCGGAAATCACATGACCTTTATGGCAAAAGTAGGTCTTTGTGTGCTCATTACAGTTCGTTATTTTACATTTTCAGGTTGTTAAACCTCCCTTTATGTTTGACTCTCGTTTCTCAGAGGTTAGGGTTAAGGGTAAGGCTCAGGATCGGGGGTAGAATTTAGCTCAGGAACTGACTCGAGCAATTTCCCAGTGATAAACTCATGAAGAACACCAACTTCCTGTGGAGTTATGGAATAGAGTTTAGGTATGGCGGCGCCCTCTTGCCTGCAGGCAGGTCTCTCTCAAACTTTGTACAGTCACCCAGGATGAGTCCTAAAGACTTCCCTGTTCCCGTGACTTGCTTTTCTCCTACTGTAGCACTACAACCTCTGGACACTCATTCACAACCTTTTCTTTTCTTTGTTTTTTTTAAACCGACCCAAGCTTTCCTCCTTCCTTCTGTTAGTTTTCCGCTAATCCTCACTGCCCTTTGCCATCCATCCAGATGTTCACTACTGTCATTGGTGCTTCATAAATCCCTTTTCTTGTCAAAAATGACTTAATATCCTTCCTTGAATCTCTTCCACTAACCCCTCCATCCTCCCAGCCATCAAATCTGACTTCAGCTGTCCCACCCTTAGGTATCCTTGTTTCGGGACTTGCTGAAGCAGCGTGTTTAACTTAGGAAATGACTCATAAATTACAAGAACTCCCAGGCTGGCTGTGAAAGAGCCAGACAAGCATATACAAGGGTCCCTGATTAGTAAAGCTGGGAGAAAGGCCAGACAAGCCAAAGCTGGAGGACCCATTTGGGACCGCCACTGACTTGAAAGAAGAAAGGAAAACATATTGATCACATGGCACTGGCTGGGTCACATTAAAAGCTATTTTAAACAGACACCTGAGCTAGAAGAAGTCTTTCATAAGTATTACTTAATATTTTCCTTTGTTGAAAGAAGATTTTAAAAAGGTCAGTTTACATACAAAAGTTTATTTAGATTATGTCACATAAGATTCCCAGTAGCCTCAGGCTTCCAAAAGCTAAGAGTTTCAGGTTTCCTATGATTGCACTTCATAAAAAAAAGGATAATGTTGCAAGTAGTTCTGAAATGCATACTAGAATAATAAATCATTTGATAAAGAGAAAATAAGTGGAAAACGGTTTTAGCTGAAAACAAAACATTTGCCACATATATTTTTTTTAAATGGGAGTAGCTCCTCTCCTTTTGCATTAATGTGTAATGATTTTTTTCCTTTGGCTGTCAGATGAAACAGACAAAATTTACCTTTAAACAGAAAATTGCTCCAGGGACTCCGTCGTAACTGTTTTATACAGTAAATAGTTAATGGAAAGGTTAGTTGCAAAATCTCTGGCGAGGCGGAGAGCATAAATTTACAAATTGCTTGAAAATGAAAAGAGGAAACATATTTGCAAATAAATGGTCTGGTACTTATACAGCACTTTTCCCACTCTGCGTGAGCACTTAAAGCACTTTCATACGACAAGCGTCATTCACACACTCATTCACAGAAGCACCTTTTTCCTGAAGGCTTTTAACCAAACATTCACACACTCTGATGGATGCATCACGGGCAACTCTGGGTTCAGTATTTTGCCCAAGGATAGTTCAAAATGCTGACTAGAGGAGGAACCAGAGATCAAACTAACAAACCTTAAGTTAGTAGACAACCCGCTTCATGTTCTAAGTGACAGCCACTCCAAATACTAGATATTACTGTTAGGTGTTACTCTCTTCTCTCTAAGGCAGAATGCAGCTTCACAAGAGTGCATGCAGAGGGGAGACTGACCTGCCTACTGTGTTAATTTAATTGAAACAGTTAGTTTTTTAAATATCACATATGAGCAAATATCCTACTTTTCAACTTGGAAATAATGAAATTATTTTAAGGTGATAAAACTTTGAATCATTTGACAGTAAAGTAAAACTGCACAGGGGTATACTCACTTCTGCTGGACACTGTATATCCAGAAGATGAACACCAGAAACCTATAAAGTTGTAAAAACAAAGTCTGCTGATGAATTATACCAGCACTCAGGCTCTGGATTATTCATACTGCTCAAATAGGCTGTCCGCTGAGGAAAACCAGGATCGTGTGCTGGTGCTTATCTAACAGAAGAGTTCATCCTCAGCCAAGTTTATTAAACTGATGATAGCATAAAATTGTGAGGAGCAGCAAATTTATATCAAAGACTGACTGTATTTCCAGGACATTTCTGTTTGTGGAGTCTGTAAATGTGCACATTTTTAAAAAAAGGAACACTTTCTTCAAACCTGGGCTATCCTTTTGACAGAATGACAGTATAAATAAAGTCATATGAATGCACACAAGTATACCTCTTTTGAACTTAGTGCACTTTGAGCACACACCCAACATTTAATGAATTTCAGGTCGAGGACATTCCCCTCCTTCACATATTTTCTGCCTGTATCTACAGTGATGTGGAAAAAGAAAGTTTTCACCAGACTATGCAGACCTGTGAAAAACTAAGTCCATCCTTACTGCTTCCATTCAGATTATGAGGGTATGTACTGTAGCTGGAGCATTCACGTGTGTTAACACAACTCTCAAAAGCAGTGGACACACCAGCAAATTCACCTGATGATTTGGCCTTCTTTTACACGCGCAGGACCTGCGCACTTTGAAGGCATCGAGTCGACCGTGAACTCTTTTATATACTGTATTCGTGATTCAAATGTGAGGCTACAGTTAAAACATGGCTGAAATTGGGCCATGCAACAAGAGAATAATCCCACAGCAACAAATCTACAAAAGAAAAGCTGAAAAAGAAGAGAAACAAGGCGTTTCAATTGCCCAAGGCTGTGGTGGGATCTTAAGAGAGCTGTGTGTAAACAAATGCCCACAAACCTCAATGAACTGAAGCAATGCTGTAAAGCAGAGCGGGCCAAAAACGATGTGAGAGACTGATAAAGTCACATGGAAAAAGATGACTTCAAGTTATTGCTGCTAAGGGTGGCTCTGCAAGATATGGGGTGTACTTAGTTTTGAAAGCTCTCTTTTTCACATAATTATTAATATGAACTAAGTGAGGTGATAGCTATGCTGCCAGCGAAACAGTCAACCAATAAGCTAAAAGGCTGAGTGAAGAGCTGTGCATGTTGGATGCTGCCTGGATATTCTGACAATATCATTTTACATCATGCAGTTGACACTCGTGTGTAATCTGTTGCAAATGATCCCGTGTACAGGCAAATAACAACTCACTGATGTGTTTCTCATAGCTAATTGTTCGAGCTACAAACCCGTCTATGCGTCAGAACTTCACCCAGATGAGAAATAGAGATCAAAAAGAGAAATCTACTGTAGGGTGAAAACTAACAGGGCAATAAAAGTGATTAAATTAAATTTAAAAAAAAGGAAAAGCAGGTCTCAGTCTCTACACAGTCAGTGTGACCAGTCACACAGTGAAGGACGTTAGCACTTTAGATTCACAGCTGGATGCTTGGTTCTTTATAAGGCTTCAGTTTGTTATACACAATCTTTTTTTTTACTTTAATCAAGTTGTTCACATGAGCACAAACAGCAGTTTTGTGAAATTGTGGCTGCTGAGAACACTGAGGCCTTTTCCACATTCTCACCTACAACTTTTACCACCTTGGCCTAATTAAAACGTTTTATAGGTCTACAGACATAGTAGTTGTGAATGGATGAACATAATGAAAACATATAAACGCAAGGAACTTTTGCAATGTCTCAAACGTATGAACAACAGCCATCTATAATCTCTAACTGAGCAGACGGTCTGGGCCAATCGCAAAGTATAAAAGACTCAACACCTAACAAAAACAAGCCTCGAATGCTTACCAAATGCCCTGCAATTTTCCACTCACAGTTCCACTACAACAGACAAGGGGATTTCAGTTGTGAGGGGAGTCTGGGTTTATGGGCACTCCCTAAGGATGCATAGGAGCATAACAGTTTACTTTAGCACATTCTCTGGGGGTTAACTTCAAAAAATACTGTTCAGACAGACATAAATCCAATGAGGGCTTTGTAAAGTACCAAAAAACAAATAACACATTTTGCACAACTCATTCAAGTGGCACACATGAGTGGGTCAATCAACCCAACAGGATGCCATCCATCTTTATGCCCAAACTTTACAGAGAATAAAAGCATGCTCACTTAAACATTCCTGGCTGTTCAACGAGGTATTCAGAACTTCAAGTCAAGCATGTTTCTCACACTATTAAATTTTCCAAGAATGTTCCTTAGAGCAGATGGCAATAAAGAAAGATGCAGAGAAGTGTGGCCCTTAAGACAGAGCTATATTCAGTCTGGTTTTCAGAGTAGCCAGGTGACGTCTAGCTTTCGGGACTAATTCCCTTAAAGCCGACAACAGCAGAGGATCTGTTAGCCCTGTGACAGGGATCTGATTCTGTACAAAACACGGTGGAGGAGAACAGGAAATTCCTGGAGTGAGTCCTGAGACGACCATTGTCTCGCAGTCAATGAACTGAAGAGCATCTGTCCCTCACCTACCCCTAACCTCTCCCAGCCAGGTCAGACTCTCAGCTGCCCAAAAAAAGAAAGAAAACAAAAATCACAGACAACAGGCGGCCAAATTAGCATTTTACAGTTGTGGGGTGTAAAGAAGGTGCAGCAGACAACGAGGTAGGAGGTGGAGAGGAGGGTGAGAAAGAGGAAGTAGAGGCTTTGACAAAGATACAGTAATGACAGGAACTGTCAGTCACACTGTTGTAAAAGTGGATAGCTGACTGTAAACTATACAGATGGTTAATAAAGGAGACATTTTTCACACAGGGAATAGATCCTGATTAAGGGTCAAGGTCAATAATGTTTATGTCCCCCCCCCCACACACACACACACACACACAGTATTGTGCAAAAGTCTTGACCCTCACTTCTTTATATTTTGCATCAGAGGAGCCAGACACTATTGAAGCAGTGTGGTTTTGTCCTGACAGAGAAGAGAACAAAAGGCAGAAACATCCAAGGAAGAGCTTTGAATGTCCTTCAGTAAGCCTGGAGAACTCTTCCTCAAAGAAATGACAAGGAAACGTCCCTCAATTTAGAGCGATCATACCAAATATTAACTTTCAAGCTTATTAGAACTGTACAAACTCTCTTTTTTACCTAATTTACTGTATTTACAGTACATGCATGTCTGAAGATATTTTAATAAAAAATAAATAAAAGTCAGATCAGAAAAGTACTTTCAAACAGCTTAGGCCAGGAAATATTCAATAGCCTCCTTCATTAAACACGCTGAATGTGATACACACTAACCTGGTATCTGTGACCTGATCAAACAGGACTGCATTACAAGAAGGCATTACAGGATCCAGGCTCAGCCAAATCAAAGCAAACCACCTCAGCCATACTACAGTATATACAGTGTACTCCTGCTGAGATGGACTGGCTGCCAAATATCTTGAGGAGCTGTGGGAAAGAAAACTCAGTTGAGCTGAAAGAAAAAAGGTTTTCCACTTCAAGATTTCTCCGAAATGTCTGACAAAGATGAGCAAGGCAGTGGCCCACATTGCAAACGCACATGCCGTGTGCTCGAGGTCTCTCAGTCAATGACAGCAGGTTTATTTTAACATCCATCCATTCTCTTCCGCTTATCCTGTTGAGGGTCGCGGGGGAGCTGGAGCCTATCCCAGCTGACACAGGGCGAGAGGCAGGGTACACCCTGTACAGGTCGCCAGCCTGTCGCAGGGCCAACACACAGAGAGACAGACAACCATTCACACTCACATTTTAACGGTGTAGATAAAAGCACGTGCAGGAGCTTAGACAATGTTTTCTCAGCTGTTTGAAATTTGTCATTTAATTTAGAAAAATACAGATAGGCTGGCTCTCAAAGGCCAAATGTGAAGCAGCGGATTCAATTTCACGGCCTGTTCACGGTGAACAGAAAATAAATGGGTTTTATGATGAACAACAACAAAACTATTACATCTAAAAAATAATAAGCGTGATTTTAAAAAGGTACAATATGTCTATTGAAACCAAGACCACCAGAAAAAGCAGTTAAACTGGGAAGTTCACTTCTTTTTCCTTCGCAACCACCTGTGCACACATCTTAAAAGGCATGTACTCATTAACACATAGAGCTTAAAAATATCGTCTTCAATAGCACAACAGGGCAAAGTCTTAGTCAATCTGAGGTGGCGGTGTTTGTATAAATTTAGAAGGACAAGTCCCTGTTGATCACACCACACCCACTGGTTTCCTCTCTGTAAGGTAAATAGCAGCAGGACAGCACTCCTTAACCACTAATGCAAACACACACATGCGCGCACACACACACACACACAAGCATCAGGCCAGCAAGTTGTACAGCTACCCACTTTTCCTCTCATCTGAGGACATACTCATCACCTTCCCCCGCACAATCTGACTTCCTCCATTTTGCAAGCCTGATAAACAAACACACCAAATGCTAACATTGCATAACCCAAGCAGCGACCCCAGCCAAATGTCACCTCTGTGCACACATACAATTGGCACATCCCCCACACTGAGGGCGAAGAGACATAACTGCTCCGCAAGCTCTGATTTGAGCACTCGTAAATTTGCTCATCACTGGTGTGTCACTGACCCCCTTCCCCCCTCCCCCCTCCCTCCTTGCCCTCATTTCCATCTTTCCCTTCACTTTTTTTTGGCCAACAGGTCCTTCCATCTGTTAGCCAGCTGGTGGAAGACGGGGATGGTGGGAGGGTGTGGGGTGGAAGGGTTTGCTCCACCCGTATTTTTGCTTCTCTCCACAGTTTTAACTTTCTCACACTAACTAATGAGTCTCCTGTTGGTCCCACAAGGGCTTGACCCAGCGCTGGGCCTACCTCCCCGCATGACGTCACATCCGGGCCACAGACAACCCCTGTGCTGAATAGAGAGTGCTGCAATAAATCACCAACACGATGCTTCCTGTTCAGAGAGTTCACATAATAAATGCATAGACGGAAAATCTGGAAATTAAAATCTTAGAGGACTGGGAATAAGAGTCAGATTAACACACTTTAACCCGTTGTTTGGGGTTTGAAGCTATTCTAATGTAAGCATCAGTTCTGTACGACCTAAAGCAGGAAACAGTGTCTGGCTGAATAGCGGCTAAAGCCTGAGTGTCAAAATGTTTCACTCATCAATTTTCTTTCTCCTCGTCTTCACTCTCGCCTTACCCCCTCAGCCTCTCTGACAGGTTCAGGGCAAGTCTGGGGTTGACAACACGTAACCTGACCCTTCCTAGTGCCCCCCCCCCCCCCCCCCCCCCCCCACTCTTTG
>VOQJ01017525.1:11992-26144 GCA_015052665.1 Apistogramma diplotaenia | reverse complement strand
TCTCATGGTTTCATCCCATTTTTACTGTCATGGCATTATAGATTAATCTGGGGGTATATAATATACCTGAGCATATAGCAGTTACAAGTGGTTCAACCTTGACCTAATACTAGTAGTTAATAAATGATTCACCATTATCACAAACTAATAATTTCATAATATCAACAGGAACTTTTATTTTTCTATGTGCATTAAAGTGTGAAAGTGCTTGCACATACTGTTGGATTAACCGCCACAGTAGCATGAAAATTATTTTGGTAATAACCAATGCTGTTCATTTAGGCTGCCTTATATGGTGGTGGTCTAATAAATCTGTTAAGCCCTTTATATAGAATAGCAGTTTCATACATCAGGCTGTTGCTCACCAGTGTGGATGATCTTGTGCCGTTCCAGATTACCAATGCTATTGAAGATTCGGCCACAAATCTCACACGGATGGATGTACCTTTACAGAGAGCAGGATTACAGTTAAAAGATTAAAATGATCTTATTTGATAATTTTATTTTGAAATGTTTTGTTTTGAAAAGTACATAATTTATACTTGTAGTTTTGTACCTTTTCCTTTTTGCTCCAATGTTAAAAAAAACCTTTAGCTCTCACAAATACTCTTGAACATATTTAAGGGAATCTCATGGATTATTCTTCTTACCATATTCTAAAGTAAATAGGCAAACAAAAATGTGTCCAGCATGTGCTTCCCTCATGCAGTCTTACTTCTGCACTGCAGGGTCAGGCAGCTGTTCTCTGTGGATGACCAGGTGAGCGTTGTAGGTGGCTTTGAGTGCAAAGCGCCGGTTACAGATGCCGCAGCCGTAGCCTCTCTCCTTGTGCTGCTCCATGATGTGCTTCAGGTACTCTTTTCCTTTTGCAAATGTCAGCTAGAGGGACAGAAGCAGGAAGCTTGTGTGAGTTGTGTGGAACAGTCAGTGGAAAACCAGGATGTGATGCTCCATTTTTCTAAATCAGAAAGTCTGCCATGTCTGTGAACCAGTCTGCAGCACACTTCTTATGTCAATGACAAAACTTTCTAGATTCTCAAATAGACTGCTGAGCTTCTCCGTGCCAGTTTGAAGGAAGCTTACTTGGCATTTCTTGCAGTTGTATTTGTGGTGCTCAGGGTCATCTTCATCATCGTCCTCGTCTGTTTCGTCACTGTCGCCTGCTGAGATGCCGATCTTCTTGATGAAGCCTTCCCTCTCCTGCTCATCCATTAAGGCTATGTCCTGGAACAAAACAAACTCTTATTTATTAAAACTGACGAATGCAACGTGTCTGGAGAGCATCAAAATCCATCTTAATCATGCATGTGCTGGGGTAGCAAGATGCTACTTGATAACCAGCATTTCGGTTTTATCTTCCTGCCTGAGTAACAGTGAGTCAATTCAATTTAATTTTATTTATACAGCACCAAATCACAACAAACGGTCACCTCAAAGTGCTTTATGTTGTAAGGCAAAGACCCTACAATAATTACAGAGAAAACCCAACAGCCAAAACGACCCCCTATGAGCAAGCACTTGGCGACAGTGGGAAGGAAAAACTGCCTTTTAACAGGAAGACACATCCAGTAGAACCAGGCTCAGGGAGGGGCAGTCGTCTGCTGTGATTGGTTGGGGCTGAGGAGAGAGAGACTCTTAGAATACGTCACCTAAAAATGATCATTTGTCTTTACCTAGGACAGCACTGACAATAAAACAAATGTCTGCATGGTCCTGAGTTTGGGGTTTCTATTGGATTCTAATGTTTTTAACCTATACTTCACCTAGACAGACACAGGCGAGGATGACTGAGGACTAAGTTTGGAGATTGTTGTATAGAATACTCTGTTAGATGCTGGAAATACTTGCTCACAGTCTTCTTTACTGAATCAGATGGACCACATTTTTAATGAGTCAAACTGTCATCATCTTAAGTACTGTAAACCCAGTGTGTGGGTAAAGCTAAATGAGTAGTGGCGCTGTTGGAAAATGTCACCTGTCCACAATATTACCGTGGTGTGTATGCTGCAGCTTTCATCCTATAAATCCTGCATTGTTTTACTGGAACAGAAACTCATTGATCTTGTGATGAAATGGCAGCTTCTCCCTAGATGAACCTTTCCAAAGCGGATACTGTTGCAGGTTTCACCTTGAAGTGCACATGAATGTGATCTCGGAGGACGTCTACACGGAAGAACCTGCGGCCGCAGATCTCACAAGTGTACTTCTTGTCACCGTGAGTCAGCAGATGCTTGTTCATATTACTCCTGCAGGAGAACACCTGTGCGCACACAAACACGCGTCATGCAGTAAGCAGGTGATTGATCAAAGGTTTGTTGACAGTCACGCTACAGTTTGTACTTTCTGCACTTTATGCCATAAGTGACATCAATCTTAACTGCTATGCAGAGGGCTAACCTTGCCACAAATGGGACAGGGTGATGGCTCCTTCCTGTACTTGGTCCCTTCTTCTCCATTGGCCTCCAGCTCCTCCCTCTTCATGTGCTTTGGTCCTGTCCATATGCATTTTGGGTTTAGTTCAGCAAAAAGATTCAAGACCAATAAAATAAATATGGTGACACACAGCTAAAAGGTGCATCAGGCTGCTACAAAAAGATTGGTCAGCTCCAGCTTTGTTTTCTGTGGAAGACATTAAAGTTACAGTGTGTAAAGTCTCACCACTAGATGTCAGTAGATTGCAGAATGCAGTCAGCTGAGTTCTGTTTTCTTGCACCTCCCAATTCAAGTGCATAATCTTAGCTACGGTGGCTGATAAAGGACAAGAGCTTTTTATTTGGCCAAGACATTACATTAGAGTGTGCTCTACAACTACTGCAGCCAGCTGGTGTGTTTTTGTTCTTTAATTTTTGTCCTCACTATATTTTAACATATTTGAATAATAATGGACACTTGATGAGATGCTTCCAAAACAGATGTGTCAATTAACAGCCAATTAAATACTTTGTGGTATTTTACATTTTTTACATCTCAGTCACATCAAAAACTCTGGCTGCCGTCCATCTGTAGTGAGTGTACTTAGATAGCAAAATGACTCCGGATCAGATCCGCTGCAGAGTTTTTATGTGTAGGCTGTCAGTCCACTGTTTACTCAGCTGTCAATCCTTGGTGAGAGGTTGTAACACTTTGTGAAAGGATTACAGTGAAGCTAATTTCTGTCAACGACAGCGATACTGAGGGGAGTTGATAAGGATATGCTGTTCCTTTCTGTTGGTAAGAGCTGCTGTTTTTGTCGCTGTAAGCCTCTGTTAGCCGCCATTAGTGAAACTAACAGTGTTGGAATCAGACACTTAGTGAATAAACTCTCATATGATTTGAGAATGTAATCAAACTGTTTATGAGGGAGAAAGTATGATTTTTAGGACACACGAGCCATCAGCTGGAATAATGTTAGTTTATTATGTTGTTTAACCGGTTCGTGTCAGCTGTCTGGAGACGGGAGGGTCACATGTCTAATCTGCTGACAGTAAGTGAATAGCTGGCCTCCAGCCATACACTTAAAACACGATTAGTCGGAAGGACATGGACGGTGGGGTTGGTGGGGTCAAATACAGAGAGGTCTTTGTAGGAAAGCTGTAGAGATCTGAATATTATGGACAAGATTACAGTGGAGAGGTTTCCAGAAATCCATTTGTCCTAAAAACCTTAACTGTTTAGCCTCTAGAGTTGAGCAGGGGTGAAACCCAGCTGACTGAGGTTTACAATAAACTCAATTCCATTTTACTAAAGGAATAAACCACATCATGAGTCTTTAGCTGCAGACAGATATCTCCTGTAAACTCCTCTGCATACAGTTTGGACACACCTTCTCATTCAGTGTTTTTTCCTACATTGTAACTTAATACTGAAGTCATCCAGACTATGAAAGACCACATAAGAAATCAAGTAGTAAAATTTAAAGTGTTAAACCAAAATATGTTTTAGATTCTTCAAAGTCGGCACCTTTTCCTTTGATTACAGCTTTGCACACTCTTGGTATTCTCTAAGTCAGCTTCATGAGGTCATCACCTCAAAGGGTTTTCCAACAGTCTTGAAGGAGTTCCCAGAGGTGCTGAGCTCTTAGTGGCTGCTATGCCTTCACTCTGCGGTCCAACTCATCCTAAATCATCACAACTGGGTTTAGATCAGGTGATTTTAGAAGCCAGGTCATCTGACCCAACACTCCATCATCTTCATCATTGGTTAAACAGCCCTCACACAGCCTGGAGGTGTGTTTGGGGTCAGTGTCCTGTTGTAAAACAGATGATGGGATGGCACGTCGCTGCAGAATCCTGTGGCAGCCGTGCTGGTCTAGTGTGCCTTGGATTTGGAATAAATGACCAACAGTGTCACCAGTAAAGCACCCTCATACCATCACACTTCCTCCTCCATACTTCACAGTGGGGAGTACACATCCTTTCCTGTGTCTTACAAAGACATGGTGTTTGGAACCAATGATCTCAAATTTGGGCTCATCAGACCAAAGGACAGATGGTCAGATGTCCGTTCCTTTTGTTCTTCGGCCAAAGCCATTCTCTTCCTCTTCTTGTTCTTCCTCAGGAGTGGCTTCCTTGCAGCAGTTTAATCACAAAGTCCAGATTCATGCAGTCTCTGAACAGTTGATGCTACTTGAACTCTGAGAAGCATTTAGGTGGGCTCTTCTCTGGGGTCTGTTAGCTTGTGGTTTCTGAGGCTGGTAACTGATGAACTGACCCTGTGCAGCAGAGGGAAGTCTTGGTCTTCCTTTTCTGGCCGGTTCTGATCAGAGCCAGTTTCATCACAATGTTTGATGGTCGAGGACACTTTCAATGTTCTTAAATTTTTCACATTGACTGACCTTCATTTTCTTTACTTAGTTGAGTCATTCCTGCCATAATATGGATTAGAACAACAATACAGGGCTGTTCACTGTACACCAACTCTGCCCCTTCACAACACAACTGATGGTCTCAAACACATTAAGAGGGCATGAATGTAACTCTTGATGAGGCTCAGCTGTTAACTGAAAGCCATTCCAGGTGACTCCCGCATAAAGCTGACTGAGAAAATGTGCAAAGCTGTCATCTAAGCAAGATGTGCTTTCTACGAAGAATCTAAAATACAAAACATTCTGCTTTGTTTACCACTTCTTTGTTTACTAAATAATTCCATTTCCTAAAAAGGAAAGAGACTTCATCATCATTCATAATCAAACTTTTCTCTGTGCTCCCTCAGGACTCACCCAAACCATGCCTCCTGTGGTGCTCCTGCATCACGTCTTTGCGGTAGAACATCTTGTTGCAGATTTCACAGGAATAGAGCTTCTCGCCGTGCTTCTTCTTGTGCTTGGAGAGGTTGCTGTTGGTGGAGAAGAATCGCGAGCAGATGTCACACTGGAACGTCTTGTCGTCTGGGTGGAAGGAACGAAAATCGAACAGGATCGGCAGGAATGTGATCAGAAACAGCTGCCAAGCTGAGACGAAAAAGAAAAGGAAGGAAAAAGAAACAAACCTACCTGTTCGGCAGTTGTGGAACTTTAAGGCATTTTCCAGGCGAAAAGACTTCTCACATGTGTTGCATTTATATTTGTACTCTTGGTCAGGCTGTCGGGGGCACAAAAACACGACGACATTAACCACCGGAGCGGCTGACACCCCTGAGGCAGCCGTTCGGACTGTCACTCACCATGTTCTTGCTGTGCTTGTATGAGATGTGCTGCTTCAGGCTCTCCTTACGGCTGAACAACTTGTCACATTCATCGCACTTGAACAGCTTATCACCTGCAGCCACACATGAAGGGGTTCTTTAATAAATATTCTGAATTGAACTCTATGTGGAGATGACTCCATCACAGCCAAAACTGTACCGTGAGATCGGATGTGTCTATTGAGGTTGCTGCTGTTCTGGAAGACCTTGTTGCAGAGAGAACAGCAGTAAACCCTCTTGTGCTCTCTTGCTCTGTGCCTCTTCAGGACAGCCCCGCTGTCGGGTGGAGTGCTGAGTGGGCTGCTGTTCTCTGCTGCTGCTGCCGCCTCTGTAGCTGCAGGCTCTGAGCTCACCAGTGGGGGCTTCACATCTGCACACAACCGGAACGTAATGTCAAAGAGGAAATCTACAGTCGATGTAACAACTGTAGATGAGCTTACGTGTACGGGGACAATCTAATGTTTGTTTTTTAAACAAGCACAGGCTCATCATAGACTAAGAAGGTGCTCTGTAGTTGATGTCATCATGTCCTGCAACCCTGAACTTTTCTAGGCATCACCTGATGCAGGTACACGTGAAAATATTAATGTCTGATGGCCAGTCTTGACTGTGCGACGTCAGCACTGATGTGCACTAATACAGCTACGAGTCCTATGCATTTACAGCAAGCGAGGGGTCATCTTGTCTCCAGCATGCTGGGACTGGCCTACCACTTCATGGCTGAGGTGCTGTCATTCCCAATTGCTTCCACTTTGTTATAATACCAGTTCATATAGCATATCAACAGTTGACTGTGGAATATTTATTAGAGAGGAAATTTTATGACTGGACTTGTTGCACAGGTGACACCCTACCATGGTACCACGCTGGGACACATTCTTTCACAGATGTTCGTAGCAGCAGTCTGCATGCCCAGGTGCTTGGTTTATACACCTGACAAACACCTGAACTGATCGGTGATTTGGATGAGTGACTGAACACTTTTGGCAGTATAGAGCATCTTCTGTCCATTAAGTTGTCCCCGTATTCAAACCATCCCTGACTCACCGCGTTAAGTGGACACACATTTGTGACCAGACAGAATGCGACTGACGTCAGTGTGTTGACATTACTTGTGTTAAATCGGAAGTATTGCCAACCAACAGGTGATGACCCGCTTTGAGAAACCGGCTCTTCATCTTCTTGCTGTGAAGGCCATTTCAATTTGTCTTTTAACACAGTGCTACTCATCCAGACTGCACCCAGGAAACTCTGAGCTGCGCGATGCAGAGAACAGCTGCGACTGGCACACGCACATATGTGGTCAGGGAGAGCTTGACTTACTTTTGCTTTGTGTTTGGATTGGTAAAGCATGCACTGTAAATATCGTGTGATCATGCTCAATTAGCAGTGCTAATCTCTGCTGCTCAAACCCGCCCCTCTCTGCTCACCTCTGTTTTTGCCTGCTGCAGCTGTAGCACTGGGCCTGCGTCCCTTAGCTCTCCTCCCTCGGCTCGGCCCCCTCTTGGGGCTGGGCTGAGCTGCAGGGGAGCTGCCCTCTTCTTCATCAGGACCAACCAGGCTTTCCCCCTGGGGCAGAAGTGGCCCTTCGGGAAGCACCGTTACCGTCTTTACCTCATTGAGGTGGCTCAGCATGTTGCCTGTGATCCACAGAAAAGAGGTAGATGAGTCACTGTGTGCAATCATGATGCAGCATCTTCTGACTGGGAGAATGACCAGGGTTCCACTCACTCCCGAAACAAAAAGCTGCTGAAACCTGATGCAGTAAAAAGAGCTGAGACAATCATGAAATTAGCTAAATTATGAGAAAAACATTTAAACATGCAAAATGGAGGTGGTGGATGTTTTTAGTTATCCTACCTGCACTGCTGTCTTCAGCCACTGGAGGCATGTGGACTCCACTTTTCTCTGAGAGCTCAGATTTAGCAGATGGAGCCGTCACATCTGATTAAAACAGAGAAAAACTAGAAGCTATAACTCACACTGTTTCCATGGTACCCCAACACGGCATCTGTGCTGTAAATAAATCTACCTGGTGGAGGCAGCGGTGGCTGAAGAGGAGGCTTCAGCATGGGTTTCTCCATCTTCTTGGCATAGAACGCTCCATACCAGACTCTCAGCTCCGTTCCTGGCAGCACATCCTGGGAAACACACGGAAGCGGAAAATACTCGAGGATCAACGAACCGGTCTCCTTACAGAGGTGAATGAGCTGCATGGCAAGGCAGGATTTAGGTGGAGGAAGATACCTGAGAGGTGTTGAAGTACACGTCATCGTCCTGCTGGTAAGCTGTCAGATTTTGATGTTTATGGTCAGTGGCAGGTCGTACCATCATCATCCAGTTGCAGTCTTCCTCACTGCTGGAGTCGAAACACACCACCACGCCGTCCTTCTTGAAGATCTGAGCAGACAGGATTACAAAGGAAGGAAGTTCAAGTTAAAAGCCACATTCACTCATACAAAAGCAAGCAGAGCGTTAAGTGCACCTTCAAAGGGAACGCTCCTTCCTTCTCCAGGTGGGGAACCTTCTTCGCTTCAAAGGGCCCAAACCGGGTCCTCTTGACCAGCCGGTGCAGGACAAACACTCCCTCCTTGCCATTTCCCACTTCTCTGATCTCCAGACTGTCCGGAAGAGACGACCTGATCCAAGAAAAGTGCAACATAGTAAACAAATTATGAAACCACAATCTTTTGTGTCATATTCACAATAATTCCTACTTTTTTCCCCCTAAACTCATATGTGATGACCTCTGCACTTTCCTCCCAACTCTCCTCTCTTCTGCATGCGAGTCGGGTCCCTGATGGGTGGAGCAGACAGTCAGTGCTAACTGCCACAACCCCCCACACCCACTTACTCACTGCACATAGCAACTGGTGCCTGAGCGCAGTTCTGTCAGAGGTTTCTTCTTAAAAGGGAGTTCTTCCTCCCACTCGTGATGGTCATCTGATCATTTTAAGGTTATTACAATATAAGCGCTTATTAAACTGTTGTTATGAACTGGTGATAAATACACTGAACTGAAGTGGGACCACCAGAAGTCCGTCACTGATATTTCACTGGCCATTTGCGCTCTCGTCTGGATGCTTTGTTATGATCCCTTAGTCTCTTCAGTTCTGTCGTGTTTTTCTGCATCCTACAACACTCATACACGTGCCCTTTAGAGATGTGCTTTTATTGTGTATTTAATTTGACTCAGTTTGCTTATGTCTTTGTTAAACTGCTGAAAAACGGTGTGTCCTCCTCTTTTGTCAAAGCCTTTAAGCAATTCTTGAAGCCCTGCAGTATAGATCCCCAATGATCCAATATGTGGGTGAAAGATGTTTTTTTATTTTTACAGGGCCTTAAAAAGTTGGAAATTTAGCACATGTAGGATGGAGCTTAAAGTGGCAGAAACTCAGCCATCCACAGTGGGATACGCACACAATTGCTTTGCGAGGTCAAGAACATTAATTAGTAAGGCAATTTCAGAGGTCAGGCAGCACCAGCAAGGACCTTTATCCTTCTTTGGTTTTGCTTATTTAATATCAGTTCGAAGGACAGCCCAAATCCCCAGCTGACACTCCCAGCCTTCACTCACCGAGCTCGGCTGAGGACGAAGGAGTCCCGGACGGTCACCACCGGCCCAAGTTCAGGACACTCAGAGTCATGGTACTGGCCACAGTCCTCGCACCCTGTCACACATACACACGTGTCTTCACAGTCTGGTAGCACATACGCACGCACACACACGCATAGGACAGTAAGGGCTGCAATCATACTCACAGATGAACTCATCTGGTGTGTTTTCAGCCATTGTGCCAGCCTACAACAGAGGGAAAGTTTCTGTGAGGGATTTAGCAGAGAACAAGCACAGAGCTGAGCAGCTCACACACAGTTTCACTGCACATTTATACAAAGGAACTACTTTAAGGAATGTTTAAGTAACTGAAGTTCTGAGTCTGCACATTCATTTAATGAGAGACTGTTGAGGTGTACCTGAATGCATCAGCTCTGCCGGCTATACACTAGTGCATTATGAAAACAGTAACTGGTTTGGGTATACGCGAAACAGTTGACGCGTGCATATTAACATGTGAAACCCGGGGAAGAGACGGGATCCAGGATTTGAGTCGTTCCCAAACTCCAGCCGGGTTTTAACTCCGATCTGACCGGCTTCTCTTTGCTAAAATGTAACAAAGAACAGTCGGCATGGCGGATGGACCGGAGACGCAAACCCCCAAACCGGAGTCAATGCTAGTCAACGGCCGGCAGTGAGCAGCGGAGGCGTTTCGGTTCAGCTTGGAGCGAACCGGACGGATTATCTGCAGCTTCACTACAAAACTGCGTCTCCGTTTTGTAGAAAGCCAGCGTACGTTAGCTGGGAAACACGTTACCTTTTCTGCAAAACCCCTTCATTTACCAAATCCTGACTCCGGGTTCCAATCCGCTCCAGAAACGGCGCAGGACCGGAAACGAGCCGCGCCGACTGCATTGTGGGAAATGTAGGCACGGCATAATGGAACTAACCTAGACCTAAGGAGTACTTATCAGACACCTTTCTTTCTCACTGTTATTTTATTTGCGCTGCCAGTATGCAGCGCTGACTACTCTGTATGCTAAAGTGCTCCAGTTGAAAGCCCTGCATTCAGCAGTTTGTCTTATTCAAAGTACAGACGTTAACAAGATGAACACAAAATACCAAAAGTAAAAACAGCCACTCCGTCAAAGGCCCCTTCTCCATGCTGCCATCACCACTGTTAGCGTATGCTGCTGGCGATACTTTAGCAGGCGTGTACAATATTTGCTCCAAGTTTCGCTTTCTATTTCAGTTCCTAAAAATGCATTTTCAGTCCAACTCATTTTAATGGAAATAAGCTTTAAAAATATTTTAATGAGCATTAAAAAAATGAATTTAAAGAAAAGACGTTGTAAAAAATTCAAACTGAAATTTGAGTTTGACATTTTCTCCCGTTTGAATACTATTTATGATAAATATGAACTATTTTAAGTGAACCAAACTACTTATTTCTAATATGATAAAACATAAATAAAAATGGAAAGTTGTTCATTTATATTTTAGCAATCTGAGTCAATAAGTCAGAACAATCCCCGAATTTTCCTAACAAAGGATGGAGATAAGCTAAAATATTGGTCTGTCATACTACGTTGCGCATAATGTTGGTGTGAACACACTGGAGGAAGGATGCTGAAGATGGAGCTGCCTGTTGGAGGGAAAAAGGATGATCAGAGAAGGCAGTGATGCAGTGAAGGAGGACATGCAGAGGGCTGGTGTGAGAGATGAGGATGCTAAGGGTAGGGTCAGGTGGATGGATGTGCTGTGGCGACCCCTAAAGGGAGCAGGCAAAAGTAGTAGTAATAGTTAAGTACATATGTCTGCCTAAAGTAATGGAATTGCAGTGGGTGCAGTGCTTTTGATTAATTACAAAGAATAAATAAGAGACTGTGAAACCAGAGTTATTTTAACTGAAAATATCCGAGTTGATGATTCAAGGACTTTAACTGTCATGAAATAGAAGGTAAAGCAGGTAATTGAACCATTTAAATTCTTAAAGGAAACAATGAATTCCAAGTAAATCAACTTAAAGTTAAGGCAGTCAGTTGTCTTCATTTTTTTGAGTCCTGACTACCTTTGAAGTTGGGGGCTACAGCGCAGTGCTAACCACTCATTAAAGAGCTCATCAGCCAATCACACGGCAGCAACTGAGTGCATTTAGGCATGCAGACATGGCCAAGATGGCCTGTTGCAACAGAAAACCACACTGCATGCTGTTCATGTCAGCTAAGAACAGGAAACTGAGGTTACAGTTCAAACAGGCTCAAAAACTGGACAAAATGGAAAAACCTTTTTTACTGCTGCCACATTCGAATGGAAGGATAAGAATTCAGTGTAAACATGGATTACGTCTCCCTTCTACCAATAGTTTAGGCTGCTGGTGTAATGGGTGGGGGATATTTTCATGGCACACTTTGGGCCTCTTTGATCGAGTGTCATTTAAACGCCACACCTGAGCATTGCTGCTGACCATGTCCATGCCTTTATGACCAGTGTAGCATCTTCTGATGGTTGCTTCCAGCAGATAACTCACTGTCACAAAGCTCAAATCGTCTCAGACTGGTTTCTTGAATCTGAGTTCACTGCACTCAAACGGCCTTCACAGACCATCCAACAGAGCACCTTGGTGATGCTCAGCTGACGAACCTGCAGCAGCAGTGTGATGTTCTCATGCCTATAAAGACCAAAGTCACAGAGGAATGTTTCCAGCACTTTTTTTTTAAGCTCCGGCAGAAAGAATTGCGGCAGAAAAGTGGATCCAGCCCGGAAGCAATATCTGAGAGTGCAGTGAGTGCATTCTCTGTTGTTGGTGGTTGAAAGTAGCATAAAATGTAAACATGCAAATATAGGTTAAGCTTTCCTTACTGATGCAAATTCGTGTATAAAATCCTCTGTAAAACCGAAAGAAAACAGCAAATCAACATGTTCACGTTCACATTTACAGGTCATGTGATAGCCAAAACATTTACGCCACCAGTCTGTTATTCAATCAATATTTATTGCTGAGCCCAATATGTATAGTAGTTACAGTTACTGACGCTCTGCAGCGACAGTGAAGTCAGACACTTTCTGCGCACAGAGCAGATGCCATCAAAAAAGAAAAAACATCAGGAAGCAATTCATCAATCACATACAGCCCTGCTGCTTACTGAATGCACAATAGCAGTTAATGCTTGCAGGCTGTAAGAAGCTGAGCTTGATTTAAAACAACCTGTCTTCCCTCCATTCCTCTCCTCAGAGCTTAAAGGTGCTTCTGTCTGAGTGATTATTTTCTTTGGCCTGAATCTGGGCTTTTTTTTCTTCCTGACACCAGTCAATGACAGTGGATTAGAGCAGATCATGTAAATATGAATACAAAGACACCCACGCTATATCTGCAGAGTACTATCATGAAGAACAAGGGAGTGATTCAAATTCTCAGGTAGTCTAATATTGTAAACACCCAGTTAACAGATATGTTAAGTGCATAGGCTTATTGATTATAGAAACTGCTGATGATGCAGGAACACAGTGGTATGCTTGCCTCTCAGAGCCCTTCCAACAGGTCACCACGGTTACTCGGGTCCCTGATAGCGGATTCAGACTCAGGACCCAAAGTCATGTCAAGCTGAGGAACAAGACTCGAGCAGCTGGGACATCATTCACAGAATAACTGTAAGGCAATCATTCAGCTCTCTGAGCAGAATTAACAAACAGTAGTTAACATGATGTATGCAAACGAGCTGCTCACAGAACAACAAAAAAACTACAATCATTAGCTGGATTTTACAAAATAAAAACGAAGCAGCCGCACGATTTGGCTGCTCTCATCGGTGTTCGCACTTGTCTTTTGTTCATGTGCACATCTTTAAACAGGATTGAACGACAGAGCAGTTCGTGCTGTTCAAATGTAATGAAGGATCAAAGAGTTTCATTAATGCCACAAGTATGGCCGTGTGTGACATCACAGTCCCTGGATAAAGGATCAGTTCCCTTCAGACGCAATAACAACCCCGCTGAGAACAGTAGTGTACAAGAGGAAGCTTCAGAGGGAAACACAGGAGAAAGTTGCATATCATTTGAAAATGTCACAAAAAGCATACAACAGCCTGCTTCTTTCTTTTAAGATCACATTAACTTCCTTAAACTGACTACCAAATTACTCTTTTTGAATTGTTTCATAGACATAAGGTATATAAGATACTTTTTAGCCTTACAGATTTTATGTACACATTACATACTTGATTTAGCTTTATTTGGCATACATTTAGGGTAATAAACAAATTGTTTAATATTAGTGTCAACACAGTCATATTGCTCTCCCACCAGTCTTGCAATGAAAACATCGTCTCCCTTTGTAAATGACCTAGTCTCTTGCACAAGAGTAGCTCCTGTCAATGCACTTTAAATTAAACAGGTATTAAAACTGTGCAAATCATAAAAGCACCTCTCTGCTCTTCATCTTTGGTCCTGTTGAGTCACCGTAGGCAACTTACGGCTCACAGCAGGGAGAGTTTTCTGTTCACCCTCAGCTTTCGGTGAGGTAAAGAGTGATGGCCCACAGCAGTCCCTTCTGTCCACAATGCAGCCATAAAAGCACTTAAAGATTTCAAAATGTTGCATAAAATCAAATAAAAGGAAACATGCAGAGTAATCGCCTCTGAAATCAATCCAGGACAGGATCATCCACACATGCACACACTTGCTGTTGGCAGAATGTCTGCTTCCCATTTGAAGCACTTACGCAGGCCATATATTAGGACTTTTTTTTTTTTAATCAGCTCTGCCTTCCCATCCACAGTGCAGCAGCCCCAATATGCAAGTCAGGAATCAGGGGAGTATGTTAGCCAAGATGTTTGACAGTGCAATTTGAGTTGGAGGTGATGATGGTAATTGTTGTTGGAGGGACTGAGGTTAAGATTGAGTGGGGATGGGGGCCGGGGGGGGGGGGGTCACGCA
>VOQJ01017525.1:0-11972 GCA_015052665.1 Apistogramma diplotaenia | reverse complement strand
ACGGCTCTTCCTCTGAGGTTAAGATTGAGTGGGGATGGGGGTCACGCATGTGGCTCCCCCACAGAGGTAGAGCCGTTGGCTTTACTCTTACTCTTGCGGTTGAGCATGCGGCTAAGTGTGGCTGTTCGGCTGGCACGCTCCACCGCGGCCGGAGACTCCAGGTAAACCAGGTCATTATGTGACTGGCTCATTCCCGGGTCTTTGCGCTGGTGACGCCTTCGGAAGAAGAGCTTGGCACTCTTCTGCAGGAAGCTGCCTGTAGCAAAGAAGCGGAAAGGAAGCAGTCTGAGATGTGGATAATGTCAAAGTGACAGCACTTGAGGAAAAGCAATAGTTAAAACAGGCATGTGTAGTATTCCTTTCGACCAGTCATTTGAAAACTCCAAGAATTGAAAGCTAAAGCAGCAGTGGTACAGGATTTGTGTTAGCTGGAAACTGTTACTAGTGAAAATCTGCTGTGGACTGGTTGTTAACATTATTCCCATTCTAACATTGTACGTTTGTCTTTAATCACCAGCTAACATACTAAACTGTACCAACTGAGAGCAGCTTCATAGTCCAGCCTGGCTGCAAGCGCCATTCCATCAGAAGCTCCTGGGTTATCCTCATTATCAGTGGATTAGTTTAGTCTACTCTAAAACACTACGAGAACAAATGAATGACAAAGAAAACAGATAATCATGTCCTCAATATGTAGCACATTGCTAAAGAAAAAGGCTGAACAATATACTGTGCAGCAGATCGTTTTCATTGGTGCTGCAACACGTTAGTGAAGATGTCAGATCTTCACGAGCTGCTTTCAGACCAAACGGTTCTGGGAACTTCCTGGGGCTGCTGCCCACAGGAGGGAGTTCCACACTTTCATGGGCTTTGTTCTGTATGTAGTCCAGTAGGAACTCTAACATAACACAATGTGTGACAGGGGATTGTTGGTATAGAAAAAAACTACAAGATTGAGGGCGCTGTAATCAGAGATGTGTCCTTGCTGTGTTTCATGGCAAAAACTGAGGAGCAAAGGTAGGGTATCAGCCACACAAGCTGACAAACTCAATGGCTACAACCAGCCTGAGGAGGAGGGGCTTACAGCGTAACGAGTGGTGCTCTTCACCTGCCATGATTCTGCAGTGTAGCACAGGTACAACAGTGATGCTGTGTCTGTGCAGCTCCTCACACAGTGTGTGTGATCTTTTATTTTCCCGTTTCAGATTCTGCATTTCCTCTCATTGCATCACCATGTGTGGACGCCTAAAAATATTTCCTCTGTTGCACAGAAAAGTGAACTTCAGTTTGTCCAGTTCTCTGTGTTTTGCTCCATTTTAAAGGTCACTGTTTCTCACACAGCTGATGTTTTTTAACTCACAGGTTACTCTTGTGATGGAGAGTGCCTACCCTGAAGTAGGAGCTAAAAAAAAAAGAGCTTTGACAGCTCCGGGTTCCTGCAGTGTGAGGACTGAAAAGACTGAAGACCTCTTATATGGTTTCAAGAGGTATGAAAAAGTTCCTGTTGTTCAAAAGAACCTGCAAAGTGCCCAATGTAGCATGCTGCAAGTGAATGCACGCTCTCTATATTGTACAGCCTCAAATAAAAAGGAGGGGGGATTAATTTTTATAGTGTGTGTGTGTGTGTGTGTGTATATATACACACACACACACAAAAAAAAACCTTGTAGAAAAACACTCATCTAATCTACTGCTAGCAGAAGCTACATAGATTACAATACCAAGGATACTACAGTTAACTCATGAAGTAACTTACTCATCAGGACATAATGTGTGCTTAGCACTGCTTTCCTCTAAGATGGCAGTGATGACAGTTCAAAAAGGAAAGGTTCAAACAGTAGGAGGGAAGCAGAAAGAAGAACAGAAAACAGACTGCATAACTAAGGAGCAACAGATGGCTTAAAACAAAAACACACTTCTGCCTGTAAAGACATTGTTTTCCTCTTTTCTTTTGTAGTATTTGAAAATGTAATATTATTACATTTTTAAAGTTCAGCAACAGGTCTCACCTCTGCTCTTCTTGCAGCTCGCCTCAGTCACACACATGGACAGGGAAGAGTTGTCTCGTTCCTCGCCAGTTTGGCTCTCCCAGTCGTCTGGAGGCCGGCCTTCCCCTCTGGGCCCTTCCTGGGGCTCTGATGTATCTGGAGGGCTACTGGTCCCTGATGCAATTGCTGTGGTCACATCCTGAGTAGAACTGCTCTCTGACATTGACGCATCCATTGCTGCAGCATAACCCGCCATCAGAGCCAGCTCATCATCCTGAGACAAGGGCGTCTGGGGAAGAAATCACATTCCCATTAAAGCCATATTTCCCGCAGTGCCAGTCAGGATACTGGTTTTCCTCCAGTAGAAGGCTCAGGTTTTTGTCACAGGCACATAAAGGGCACTAACAAAATATGAAGGCCCCTGCTACTCCCAGACAGACATGTGCTTCCATTTAAGATCTACCTCTTTCCTGTCATGATAAACCACAGGCTATGGAACAGATTAGCTTAAAAAGCACTTGAGGAAATTGACTTCCACATCTTTTAAGTTGATATACAGCAAGTGAAATGGCAGTGAAGCAATTCTAGTGGAAAACAGTGTAATGCCTCAGAGAAGAGTTCCTCTGGTAGAGCTCATAATTACTTTGGCGATGCCCGAGATGATGATGGTACTCTTCTTCACTGGGGACTTGAGCTTCTGCTTGGCAGACTGGTGGAGTTGTCTAATGGCGGCTTCAGCCACGGGATCTGTTCCATTGAGCATCAACAGCTCAGTGTCAGAGGAGGACAGGGCCTTACTCACAGTGGGCCCCAGCATAGACACCTGCTCTGAAACACGGCGCTCCGCCAGCTTGGGTTTGTTGACGACAGCCTTCTGGGCAGAATCTGAAGAAGCAAGAAAGTGTCACAGTACAGATTCATGCATGTAGAGGAATGCATCTCAAAGGTTTACTGTGAAAGCTGGGGTAGGCTTCTGCACTTCATCCTTCCCTGTTTTCAGGCTGTAGAAAATCTATCCTGTCTGTTTCTGCCAGTCTTTTCATAGACGGGTCGCTTTTACTTGAGTGTCTGACAAAACACATTAGAACTTCTATCAATATCAACAAAACGTAATCATAAATTCAATGTTACATCCAAAAACTACTATATTCATAACCAGCTATCAGCTAATCCTGCATTAGGTGCAACAGTAGCAGCTCTTCTGAAGCAACTCTGACAGGATCTTGCAGCCTTTTTGGGGGAGTTGCCGCAGACTTGTAGCATTTATTGCAGCTGCATAAGGGATCCGTGGTGACACATTATGGACAGAATCAACATCATGCACTCTTGTTAAGTCTCACAGTTTTCAGTACCGTACCTATATTGAGTGGGAGTGGTCGACCTGGCTTGCTCTTCACCGCTGTGATGGTGGTAACCACGGTGCCACAGGGCATGACTGTACGGTCCATCTCCACCCTCTTATTGGAGGCTGGGGTAGGAGGCTGCCAAGACCTCACCTCACTGGGCTCCAAGTAGGTAAACTGAAACATCCAATTCAAGTTACTACTCTATGTGTCAATGAAAACAAGAGATACATGGAAGGAATTCATTTAAATCTGCTGATATTAAAGGCAAACATGTGGAAAGAATCCAGTTTTAACTGGGATGAAGGGCTTACGTCAGTAGTCAGTGATCCAGTCACTACATCTTTGGTCTTGAGTGCAAATGTTTGCTGTCCTTTTGGGTGCTTCTTCACAAGATCAACAGGCACCGACACCTGACCAAGTAAGGAATCTGAGGAAGAAAAACCTCCTAATTCAGTCTGCTGCTACAGAAACAGGCGCAGCTCACGAACCAGTAACTGTTCATTATAGTAAATGCAACACAAACATCAACAAGTAACTGCTGACGTCAGCGTTTTCCTTACTCTCTGGAGGTTGTTCGTTATTCATCAACTGAATATTGAGCTCCTTTGATCGTCCATTCAATTCACTGGTGAAATGGAATACAAGAGAATATTCAAAACACTGTGTTGTTCAGCAAAGAAAACAAAGCATCTGTGAAAGCACGGTGACGGAGTCGCTTATCAAACTTACAAAATAAACGGCTGGTCCCAGGCAGGACTGGCTGTTTTCTTCAAAACAGAAGTGTTAAACCTCTGCGGAGGGTCATCTAACTGCAGCACACACAGAGGATTCACGCTGCCTGCAAACACAAAGTGTGATCCAAGAGCTGACTCCAAAATCTTTTAAATGTGCTGCTGCAAGATAACATTTTTTGCTTGGCCACTTCCACTGCCTCACTATAATTGATAAAAGGGAGATCAACTTATAATGTACACATGATTAATTATGCAAAGGTTAGGTGAGACTGAATAAGGACTGGCTGAGAGGTCTTCCTCACATTTTCTTTAGCACTTAAAGTGATTTTAGTAGCTACAAGCAAGCAGAAGCCTCACAGGGCTTCACGACTAAGAGTGAATTCTCCTACTTCTACAGCACTTTTCAAGCACAAAAATCCCAAAGTGCTTTACAATAAAAAATTAACATACAATTAAAATGGTATAAATGAATAAAACTAAATAAAAGCATGCCTTAACTGCAAGTAAACTCAACACACAACTACTGTTCTTGAATAAAAGAAATAAAGATATATGTATAGAGAAGTGTCAAACGCTGTGTCATGTCTCTGGTGTACAACATCAAGAGTTCGGGTATGTTAACAACTGCTGACTCACATTTAGAGTGACTCATCGCACGAACGACCCAAACAAAGTCGTTGCAGGCAGTGATGAAGCCTGAGACTTCATCACTGGACAGTCGTGTTAACAGCCTATCATCAGCTCACACTCACAGCCGAACACACCCCGGTACTTTGTTTGCTTTGTTTACTTATGTGCAGGTCTGTACCACCACACTGGGTGTTGCCTTAGTGGTGTTGGTGTATTATTAATATACTGCCATCACTGTTTAGCTTTGACCAGTAGATTGCCTACAATGGAGGGGACACACACGCACGGCAAAGTAAATAACAGCCAAGCTGAAAGTGCAGTCTCGTGGCTACTGAGCTCACTTACCAAAGTCAGTCTCATTCGCTACCCACTGAATAACCTTTCCATTGCATTATGGTAATGCAAATAAAGGGCGGGCGGTTAAACATTGCAAACCGTGCATGTAGCTTTATGGAAAGCACTAATACATATTCTGAGAACATTTCAACTTTGATAAAAGCACAAACCCAATAAAACATTGTGGATTTTTTTCTTTGTAACCTATATTGAAGCTCATGCGTCTCCTCAGGTTGTGAGGTGTGCAGGACCGAGTGAAATATTTGATGTTAAGAGGATGCTTATGGATGACACTAATGCTTTCACCAAAGCAGAACCTCATTTTCACTTTAGACTGCGTTAAGCGAACACTGCACTTTGAGCTAAACACAGTAGTAAGTTTAGGAAACATCATCTCATTATTTACAGAGGAAGCTGCTCTTGTTTTACGGGCCTGGTTTGTGAAGACACAACAAAGGCACATTAATTTCAGTGAATAAGCAGACATGCAACCAACCTGCAGCCTCTTCCTCCTGGTTGAGTGTGACTCGGATATTTTTCACCAGCAGCTTCCAGTCATGGGCGCGTGGGGGCTTTGGGGGTGATGCCACTTTATTGTGGGTTTCCTATTGGAGAAACCATGCAGTAAGTAAGCAAAGTAAATGAATCTACAACACAGATTTACTGATGGCATTATTAGGAGCAACACAAACAGTGTAAGCACAGAAATCTGTAGCCGCACAAAGGCCTCAGTACGCTCATGGCTCTTAATGTGAAGGGTCTTCATGTTTGAACAAGACTGAAGGACTCTGCCCTGTTTCAGCTTTCTCATGCTGATCATTTGCATTGGCCTTTTTATGATCAGGGAGAATTTACATCAGAAGCATCTCTGAGGCATTTACATTATGAGTACAATTAATGGAAAATTTGCATTTGAAACAGCCATCATCAACAGACAAAAAGATTTTTTTCTTTACATACAAGTGCATCCGATTAGCTTAAAGCCTAAATAACTTAAAAGCATAATAAACATATTTTAACCAGGTACACCAATCTATGTAACTGGTCTTTTGTTAAAACTGGAGGCTAATCAAGATCCTCTGCTAAGCTAATCCATGCTTGATCATTTTAAACCTTTGAACTGTGGAGGGTTTATTTAATTTCATAAGAGACAAAATTCTAATAATTTGGAAATCAGATATTAGCAAATTCCCAACGATCAAACTTGAAGGAGAGGAACTACTAGAGTATACTCAAGCTGAAAAAGGAACCTTGTCATGCTGCATCCACCTACAATTAAACATAAATCATGTATGATCTAATCAGAAACATGTGACATAACATCATGTGAAGGTGAGCCAAAGGGCCCATCAATAATAACCTTTTCTGTAATGCTTGTGACCATAACAACATTTAGTGAATCTCCTCATGCTTTAGATGAGCACCATTTCAAGCTGCAGCTATGAATCTCTACTTAGCTGCCTTGCCTAATTGCTTGGATAATAAGGAATGAATTAGAGTCTGACTGCAGTCACACTGTGAGCAATAATCTTACATCAGACCTGACTCGTTCACTCACCTTGACCTCTGAGGCCTGAGCGGGCCTGCAGCTCAGCAACACAGAGGGATGCGTCATACATAAAAGCTGCCTCAGCTGCTCCTTTACAGCTGCTGCACTGCAACTGTTGGCATTGTCCTGACAGAAAGAGATCATGTCAAACCACTCATATATGAAATATTAATTGTGTCAAACTAGAAACTTAAAATCCTATGTAGAGGATAAAATAGTATCTACCTTGCTTAATTGTTTTAAATCCATTTTTATTGTTTTCTAAGCGGTTTGAGCTAAAGAAAGGTTTCACAAATCACATCCTTAAACGAGACCCGTCACTGATGGGGTTATCCTCCAACAATGAATGAAAATATGAAATACATTTACAAGTCTGGATAACATTACAGCCCCATTTCATAGAAGAAAATGACCTTCTGCAAAATGATTTTACTCTAATTTGGAGGCCTGAAATCCTCCATATTCTTTACTCTCCACTTCAGATAAATACAGCCAAAGTGTATCAAGAGTATCAAGTATCCATATATGAATAACCTGTTGCACAACTCTGAAGAGTAAAGAACACAAATGCTAAATTTCATGGCTCCTTACGGTGTTGGAGGCTATAAACTGGAAAAGTCTGTGCTTTAAAATTACCTGAGTGAAAGTGGGCTTCACCTGCAGCTCCTCCGTCTCCAGGTGGGACACCTCCCAGCTTAACTTGACCTCATCTTTAGCTTCCTGCATGCGTAGATGAAGCTGAGGAAGAGAAAGTAAAAAGCTGCCCTATGAGTCATACAGTACTTATCAAATTCACAGAAAGATGATTCTCGGGAGATGAAGCAATACACCAACATGGAACAGCTCTGTGTGTGAGGTGGGTGTGAAGGAATAAAATCGATGCAGTGTTTCCCACAGAATTCACTTCTATTTGTGTTGCAGCTGGGGGTGGATGGTGTGTATACCTACGCTTTGTGAAAGGGGTCATATTACACAAAATCCACATTACATTTTTTTGAAAACATAATTAGTGGTTCTCCAATATGATGTTGTAAGGGAGCAGCCATGAGGGAAAGTCCCCCCGTGCCTCCTTTTCTTTCTGTTAGCAGACAATTCACAAGAGGAAGGGAGAAAATGTTGTTCCTTAATCCAAAGCACCATCCTCCCATTCACAAAAAAAACATGACTGACTTACTGCCTTTATTAATAATATAGTGAAATCATTTGAACTTTCAATAATGTGTTAAATGCAAATGGCTCATTGCTGATTGTGTCTGTTAATCTAGATTTTATTTAAATTCCAGCCTTGGGTTGAAATCTGTTTTTTTCACCCATTTGTCCACATTCATGCAGCCCACATAAAACAGTTAAATAGCGTTTTGTAAACACAGTCACATTCTCTGAACGCTGCGGCAAGTCTTTGGGAATTGTCCTGTATATTTTTGCCTGACATCTTAACGTGTTCCAAAAAAGGTTTTTAGGACACTGGAGGTCATTTTTAACCGGATCTGTTACCTGCCCTGCGATCGACTGAACGTGCTGCTCTTACTGGCAGCTCACCATCACTCATACACCTCATCTGGAAATGGGTGTGTGCTGCAGCAAGTACTCTTGGATATATAGAATCAAGCACTGAAACAACCTGTTAATGCACACCAACAGGCTACAGTGCAAATACTTCAAGTGTTAGGTACACTGTAACAAATGCATAACTGGAAACTATGTTGCTGCCTCTTCGCCGAGTCCTGGTCTGCAGCTGGCGATCTTATGGCTGGCAGACTTTATAGGGTGATGTTAGAGATTGCAATGAAAGGCTTAAAAAATATTTTGTTTTCTTATGAAACTGTAGCAGGCACAGTCTGGAGTCGGTGTAATTAATGGGGAACACTGCAGAAGTTATTGTGGGATTTTTGCACCTTGTCTGAATGTAAATAACATACAGTGTGTTACACGTGACACCACAGCACAGACAACACAACATTGCACTAGTTCTTGTTTAGTTATTGACTAACAAGTGAGAAATGCTGCTTGCTTAAGAAAACTGGGAACACTTTCTCACATCTTGAATATATTAGTCTATTAACCTTTTCCAGACTGAACTCTTTGGATGTGATTCCAGTTTGTAACGGGATTCATATGGCCCGTCTGAAATCAGGAGTAAGGAATGATTTTGGAGGGTATGACAATTATAATTAGATCTTCTTTGCTAGCTATACAACAAGCTAGCTAGCTAGCTAAACAAATGCAAGTCTAATGTATCACAGTATATGTTTTCCTGATAACAAATAATGTGTTTTTGGTCTCTGAAATTGTCACTGTAGCACCATACAAATAAAACACAGATGATTCCTCTTTAGTCAGCCTGGCCCACAGGAAAAGGGTTTCTTAGAGAACATCAGCAAGGCGTACAACACTTAGACCATAACAGGTAGAGACTAAAGACAGTGACAGAAATAGACTGGGCCATCCTGCACCAACATGCCTGGATTCCAGCGTAAGACTGTGATGCAATGAAGAAAAAGTGATGGGAATGCTTAGATAGATCCAGAATGATGTTTGTGTCACCCTGCTATTACTGCAGCATAATACCTCTAATGATAAAGAAGAATGAAAACGGTTTACTAACTATTAGGTTAGTTTCTTTATTGAATATAATATACAGTTTAAATGAAGAGAAATGTGCGTCTAATCAAATATTCCCAGATTAGTATTTCATCAGGATGAAGTGTGTCACCTGTTCTGTCCCTCATCACATGCAACAGGCCATGTGGTACAGTAGTGTATTAAAAGACAAAGTACACAGCAGCACACCTTAGCGTACTGGCCGCAATACCGTGTCCATTTATCCTAAATGCTTCTGTTCCACACACCCGAGCACTCATATGATGAGGCAGGAGTATTCTAGCTTGGATCTGAGTCAAAAGCTAACAAATGTTCCAGCGGATGGATGGAAACATTTGAAAGAGCTCTCTGACTTTTCCAGACTAAGCTGAAACAGTGGGAGTGAAAAGACAGACAAAGGGCTTCCTTTATGTCCCTGAAACAACAACAAATCCACAACCAAAACAAAAACTCCTCAACACTAATCCTGACTTTAGCTTACAAGCCTCTCACCCAGGTGGTATTTATGGCACAATGACCTCAGTGGGAAAACACGATAATTCGTTTAAAAATAGCCTTAATGCAGTTGGGTTAGCTTATATAGGCATCAGTGAACAAGTAAATATAAACAAGAGAAAGGCTTCCCACACTACCCATTACAAATCTCCATTGGCTTCTTTATTCCGTTTATTTCAACACAATGCCAAGAAGTGATAAGAGGAGTGTTAGGAAAGACAGAAGGTAAACAATTTTTGCCCTCGATAAATCAAGCAATCACAGTAATTTCCAGGTACAAACAAGAAGCCTGTGGTCATTTGGATAGTAAATGTATCAGCTGGACCCTTGACAGCTCTATATAGAAATATGTCTGACAGGGATGTTAATGAGATGTTCGGCACACAAGAAAAGATGCCCCAACCATTTAATCTAATGCTGCTGCCCACAGTGAGCCAACGCTGGGCAGCGCATCACGTTCAATAAAAGCTCCCATTAAACTAAAACACTACGACTTCCAAGGGATGCACCTCTGTGTTCTGAGGTTGCAATGTTACAGGGATATTTTACAAAAGAAAATTAGATTCAGTTCAATTCAACTTTATTTATAAAGCACCAAATCACGAGAAAAAAGTTGCCTCAAGGCGCTTTATTTTGTAAGGTAAAAACCCCACAATTATTACAAACGGTGCTTATTTATTTATAGTTCAAGACTTTAGAAATTTAGGGTATTTACCTGCAGCTCCAATGGAGCTATACAGACAGTATATTTCCGAGGATCTGCTGTAGCCATGGCTGTCGATGCTGCACTCAGACAGAACTGAAGCTTGTCCCCAACCACACTGCAGCGAGCGGCCTGTTGGGAGGACAAAGTGAGGCATTAGTTTAATGTAACCTCCAGTGAACGCTGGAGCAAAGGCAGTGAAAACATTTGCATTGCTACTCATGCGGTTACACCATATCATTTGAATGCATTTCAAGTAGAAAGAAGTCCAGAATTTGAACTAAACTAAAATGTGCTGCATGTGAATGCCTGTGTAAATGCCACTGATAATACATTAATGTTACTGTGTGTGTGGTTTCATTTAAACTAGCATTACCACCTTGTGGTTATATGTTACATCCACCAATCAAACTGAAGTTGACATGTCTGCCCAAACTCAGCATCTGACTAACTGTAACAACATTTCTCCTCCTGTTCCTGAGCTACAATGTTTAAATATGACCAGAAATTGTTCTGCAAAGGATCATCGATCACAGTGAAAATGTCTTGGGACATCCATCCATCCTTCTTTTAAGAGCTCATCTAATTCGGGGTTGAGAGGCAGGCTACACGCTGGACAAGCACACCAGTCCACAACAGGGTTAACACAAAGAGACAGGTTGTTCACTCTCACATATTCGCACACGGCCAATTTAGAACCACCGGTTTATCTAATAAGCACCTGTGGGAGGACTGTGGGAGGAAACGGGAACACCTGGCCAGATTCCAAGCAAGTACATACAAACACTACACAGAAAGGTTTCAGCCCATCAGGAAACATTTCACTATGAGTCGACTGTGCTGAGCACAGCACCACTGCACTGTCTGCCCTTTACTTTTCTTAGTTTCTACTTTTAAAATAAAAACCATTATTATTATTTCAATATATTATCCTTTTTTATATTTGTGTGAAATGCCCAAATAGCATGTGGATTCTTTAGTTATGAGCAAAAGTGCATTTTGTGAAGTGAAAGTCACCTTGACCTTTGACTATCAAAATCAAATCAGTTAATCCTTAAGTCGAGAATGGGATAACGAAAAGCATAAAGCCAGCAGGTACTGCCATTGATGGGCGTAAGGCCCAGTAAACCCAGAGCAATGTGCTTACACAATGACTTTGCATAAAACTGAACCACAAGTGACATAGTGATTTGCCTCAGAACAACTTCACCACTTAACTCTTAAATGTAAAAGAAAAAGGAAGAACAACTACACTAAATACCAAAGGCATCATTATTAAGTATAATTATCTGAGAGCACAATAAGTGATCTTTACTGCTAGGAAATGCGACTTTAACTCAGTACCAGTGGTAGTATATGTTCTAGAAACATATTTACTCAGCAAATTAACAGTGACGAGTGCATTTCTTTGAGATCAGTATAGTATTAGATCACTGTAAGGGGAAGGCTAAACATAGGTGCTGGTGCATTCCTGGCTGCCTTCTCCTCTTAGTGCTGAGCTTGACAGCTTTATAAGCTTCTTAAACACACACACACACACACACACACACACACACACACACACACACACACACGTAGTAAAAATAAACC
>VOQJ01017523.1:21442-32498 GCA_015052665.1 Apistogramma diplotaenia | reverse complement strand
TCAAAGTAAGAAAGTAAAAGTAGCTCTTTGTCCTCTTTCTTCATTTCTGTTCTTTCTTTTCTGTTCTTTAAGCTAGCAGACGCATTGTGTGACAAAATGCAGACACTTTTTGTGCTTTACATTTTCTCACCATTCCTCCGTGTAGCCTCTATGTAAAGCACAACTTTGCATAGAGCTCCGAAGCTTTGCAGGAGCCTCTCCCGCTACGGTGTGGCGTGTCCTCCCACCCTGTTTATTCGACTTCCGCTAAAAACAACCGTAACCGGAAATGCTAACTTTTCTCAGACGTGTTATAACTAAAATAACGAGTCAGTTTTGAAAATGTAAGAAGTAGAAAGTACCGATATTTATGTAAAAATGTAGGGAGTAAAAGTAAAAAGTAGTCAGAAAAATAAATACTCAAGTAAAATACAGATACCTGAAAAATCTACTTAAGTACAATAACGAAGTATTTGTACTTCGTTACTTCCCACCTCTGGCAACACCTGGCCAGGATCCCAGTTTGAGACAACTTAAACGTTTGAGATTTGCGGCTTCGTATTTTATTCAAGTGCATGCGAACACACTTCACCCTCACTTGTTCTTATTTCATTCTTTAACTCAAAGAAAAGATTCTCTAATTACTTTCTAAGAGAACACTTCTTTATTTTAAATCTGGCCAACAACAAAGCTCGTCAAAAGTGACGGTTGCGTGTGTAACGCTATCAAAGAGATTAATGAATGTTACAAGTGCGCTTTGTTTTATTCTCACTCTGATCAGGTATTGATCAATACAAAGCAAACAGTATGTGGTGAGATTGTGTCATCAGGAACAATAAACATTTTTTTTAAAGCCAGAGTGTAGGGTGGATGCAGCTGAAAGTGAACAGCTAACATTCAAAGATTTCTTCTAAAGAAGTGATTAAAAAAAAAAACTCTTTTGTAAGTAGCAGCAAACAGCAGCAAGTCATTTTGTTTTGCATTAGGCAACTTTGTAGCTGTCGTGTATCCTGATTTTGCATGTTGCTCCCGTATCACCTTTGGAAATACAAACACGCTGCAGAGATTCATTTACACCTGCCTGAGAGTAAGTCACAGTCGGCTAGCATTCAAATTATAATGGGCCTTGTTCGCAGTTGCACTTGACACGTGTATTACCTTGCATTTACCTTGGCCTCATCTAGACACAGGTCATTAATGTGGGATAGCATTTTGCTTTTACTCATTGGTTTTTTAAAGTTTCTTTCACTCTCGCTGGTTGCAGACGTCATTCTTAGTCAGCCTGAAATACAAACTGTTTTCCTTTTTGAGTTACTTTGCTCACTGACTGGAATTTTCTGGAGAGCCACTTTAATTGTGGTGGCACCAATTATGATTATTCCATCCTTTCTAAAGCGTATACCACAATGCATATACACAAGTAGGCTTAATTCCGCCTCAGTTATAAAGGGCAACTGAATTGTACTAACACATGTCAAAACAAAAAGGGGAAGTGGGAAATTAAGTGCAGAATTTCTACTCAACTCTGTTATTCTGAAACAAAGAAATCCCAGCACAGGCATTGTCATTATTGCTTGATAAGTGGAAACTTGGCAGCCATTATTTCAAAATAATGAAACAGTAGAAACATTGACAGATATAACAGAAGAAGAAATTATAGCAAGTGGTATGTTCTACTTAATAATAAGACTCCACTGACTTTTGACTATTGTAATAATAATAATAATAATAATAATAATTATTATTATTATTATTATTATTATACAACCATTTTGAGTGGCATGTTAGTTGATAACTGGAATTCAAAACTATTGCTTACTTTTAAGTTTGTCATCCACATCATTCACAAAACTCTCAAACTGAAAGAAGTACAATCATAATACCGTAATTATCAAGCAGTTCACAATTCAGTTATGAAGAAAATTTCTCTACATAAAATATCTAATTTGAGGGTTATGAACAAAGGAGGTAAATGTGAATACTTAATATGTGTGTGTGTGTGCCTTTCGCACATGCTCAGACTTTACATGACTGCTGAATCACTATTTAAGTGCCGCTGTATCCCAACTGGATTGCTGGATTTCTTCATGGGCTGTCACAGCCTGGCAGTCAGCCAGAGTGGAAGGAATCTACTCCTTTATTTCCCCTGTTCATTTGCTTGTTCGTGGCCTTTTCCCCTCTGTACTGGGCTAATCTGGCCTAACAGAGTGGGTGTAACATTACATAAACCTTAGAGCCATACTGCACTTGCTAATTAACTTTGGTCATCAGTCATAGCTGTACAAAGACATGTGTTTATAAAGCAATGCACCAATCTGACATTTTCAGTCCAGATACTGGTCCCATGACTTTGGGTGGTGTCCAGAATGGACCAAATATCAGCGTTAATAGCTTTGCTCCTCACTGCGAGGAAAAGCCTGAGCAGGGTCCAACAAAACTTGTAAAAAATATATTGGCTAAGTTGATTAGCCTGTTAGCGCCAGTGATGGTGATTCCACTGATAAATTCTCCCGTGAAGCAAACTGGCTCAATTGGACCCTCACTAATGAGTAGTTTTGGGTTTTGTTTTGTTTTGTTTTTTTTTTGGGGGGGGGGGGTGCTTCTTTTTCTTACAGTCCAGATCGTTAAAAATAAAAACACTTTATAAGACTGACTGTTTTGAAAGTTTAAGTATGAAGACAAATGACCTTTTTTTAGCTGCTCCCGTCCACCACCAGTCTGCTTTTTGCAGTGATTACACACCTCAGAATAAGCTGAAACAAAAGCTTTGTGTATGCAGATGTTTAGTTTACCACAATCTTTAAATATGTCAGATTTCTTATGAACTGACAGCAGCTGTTTCATCTCGCCCCGACTTCCGCAGCAGTACCTGTAGGATGCAGTTAGAGTCTGAAGTGGGGCACCAGATTTTCTCCACATTTTTCAAGCTTTAGTGAGCAATTATTTTTATGAGATAAATTATAAATTGGCTAGTGCTATATTGTGGTTGATCTAGAAAGTCATATAGATGTTTTTGTTGTTGTTGTTGTTGTTGAGCAGTAAATATCGGGTCTACTGACCTGGTGTCCCAGGGGTGATCTTTCTTATATATCTTTTATTTAAGTCGTGCTTCTTTCTCCTCTCTCCTCCTCTTCTCTACATCGCACTCTGTGTTTCACTGTGTGTGCAGCAAGTGTTCACAAAGTCCAGCCAAGGTGGCTCCACTGGTCCCCTGCATGACACAGTAATCATAATCATAACCTTAAAAGCGAGTTGAACCCACTGATCAACACATAGTACAGTAGATATGTTTGGTAGTATTGCATATTGGATTAAATATAGACGATGTACCAAATACATAACTGCGTTTTACATTTCACATTCTCGGCTTCTTGTAATTCAAAACTGTCATGCAAGTTGCTAATCTTTGCTTGTGTACATGAATACCTTATCATTTTAAGTGACATTGAGATGAGTATGTATTATTTTAAATATAGTTTCAGCTTCCACCCCCCCACCCCCAAAAAAACAAATAAATAAATAAATAAAATGTGTGCATGGTCTTGTCATTCATTGTTTATCAAGGTTCAAATGGCTGTATTTCTTCAGCGCAGAGCTCTACTTCCTTCCAGAGGGGTTTGAGTAGGTGGATTATGAGAGCAAGAAAACAAACTTCAAAACAGACCACCCTGTCACATAGCTCACACACTCTTTTCCCTCCTGCTGTACCTCCTGCTGTTTAGATACAATTTACAGGGGAAAAAAGAGGGGGGAAAAAAACCTCATATCACTGCAGCAAGGGTCTGCTTAAATGCCTGATGAACACACCCATTGTTGTGCTCTTTCTGTCTTTGTTAAAGAGAATAAACAAAACTGTATGCGTATTGTTTTTGCTATTTATGAAGCCCATTATAACTAGTAAGAAGGTTGTGGAATCATTTGCTTGAATATTTTTCTTAAGTTATCTGTGACTTTTTAATTCATAGATTGGTTTATTAACAGAAAAAAATGTCTGTTTTCAATAATTGACCAGAACTTTGTTAAAAATGTACAAATACACTGGAAGATGTTTGTGCCTGTTTAGACACTGAACACAAAGCTATGCAGTGCCTCTGCCAAGGATAGTCAGACCACCTTTCCTTGTTAACCTCGCCAGCTTACAAGCTACTCATTAGCATTAAACCAACAGGCAGGACAACTAGAGTCTGACCTAAGCAGCAATAATTCCAACTGCAGGAGTGGATTGAGAGCATCGATAGGAGACTTTCTGCTGACAACAACTCTGTTGCAGACCTGGAACAATACACCTTATTAGTACTGTATGTAACTAAAAAAGTAATTGTAAATGTTTTTTGTGTTGCATGTTGCAACAATATATTTCTGTTTCTTTGTTTTCTAAAGTTCCTTTTTAAAATATTTTTTATGAAACAAAGAAGAAAGAATGATGTATGAATAAATTAAACATTATGTTGTGTGAGGGGGAAAATGCATAAAAGACCATTTCCATATATTAAACCACTGTGTGCAGCATATGCAACATGCTCATCCATAAAGACATGGATGAGCAAATTTGGTCCTGACCTCAACTTGATAGAATACCTTTAGGATTAATTCGATCAGAGACTGCATCAGTGTCTGAAATCACAAATGTGTTTCTGGAAGAATGGTCAAAAATTCCCATAAACACGCTCCTAAACTTTGTGGACATCATATTAAACCAATGGATTAAGAATGGGATGTCACTCAATTTCATATGCATGTAAAGGCAGAAGAGTGAATACTTTTAGCATTGTAGTGTATTTGCTGTTGAAGGAAATCAGGGTATTCATATTCAGTATTTTTTTTAACACTGTTAAAGCAGCATGATTTTTTTTATATTTATTGTTCCTGGATTGTTGACAGGATGTAAGTATGCATTGTGTTCCAATCTTTAGCATTGGGGTGTCCAAACTACAGCCTGAACTCGGATTTTATATGACAGACGTCTCCATACATGTGTTATTTTGGCGCGCAATCCCAAACAATGAATGCAACACAGCATGCTGTTCCTCTTTTTAACTGTTGGGGGAGTGTCATGTAGCAGATGTCTGCCAACTGCTTCAAAACCTCAAAAAGAAGAAGATTGACTGATTAACCAATCACAGCGTCTGCAGTGTTGCCAACTTAGCGTTTTCAGAATTCTTAGCAACTTTATTTTTATGAACAAAGTGACTAGTGAGAAATTTAGCGACTTTCCCCGGTGACTTTTGCGCCTTTTGTGTAGTCTTTAAGATAACTCGGAAAGATACATACAGTCCTCCCTTCATGGAGCCCTGCACCACACGAGTCCCAGCTCTGCGGGCGGTCATGGTCGGCAGTTAGCGCTGGTGAGTTCACCTACCGTTTTTTGGATGTTCCTGTTTTACTTTGATGGCGCTCCACCTGCAGCTGGAGCCGACTTTCAGTGTGACAGCAGACACCAGCATCTCTCTCTCTCGCCTTTTTTACCGGTGTCGTGCCAAAATGTGATTTTTGGTATTTGCCAAAAAAAACAAACAAACTAATAATAAAGTAAAGAAAAAAAAAGTTTTGCTGTATTTAAACTGGTATAAAAACTTTTTAGCCTATAATCTGTGTCAAACAGGTCTCTCATGAATGATATTCATTTTTAGTGAGAAAGAACACTCTTGTCATAGGTAAAAGCTGCAATCATGTTTTCGCAAAGTGACTTTTATATATTCTTTATCAGGAAAAAACTTAATTTTTTTCAGATCTGTCCAAACCCTGCAGCAGAAGTTACAACAAATGTAACATCACCACCAATCTATAAAGATAGCTGATGTGGCCAAAAAGGACTGCATTGGTTATAATGCAGATACAGTAACAGTCATCAAGATACTTGCAAAACATATGATTTTTATTCATAGGATCTTCATAAATCCTGTTTACTGCATTACTTACCAATGTAAGCCAAGACATTATACATTAAAAACCCATAAACTCATTTTTTGGCACAACACCGGTAGCTGGATAAGACCAAGTTTCCAGAGATGAACATTTGCAAAGAAAATGTTCATCTTGTTTGGCTCAACGTGTTTGTGTGTGCAGAATTTCTCTGTTCTGAACTTAAACAAGAACTGCTGGAGCTCCAGACTGACTCCCACCTTACACACGCCTACCACTGCTCTCAGCCAAACCTGCCCCGTGTACCTGTGTGCCCTTCACAGTAGTGTCAGTAGCTTACCTGTCGCTCTGTTATCAGAATTGCACAGCAGTATTTCACAGTTTCTTTGTGTTATTTGGTTACATCATGTTTGTTTGCTGCATGGAAATGAAAGTATGAAATAATATTCATATGCATCTTTTATTTTTTAAAATAGTGTCATCACTTTCCCATTGTCAAATCTGGTCCTCCTTGAAAAAGGTTTGCACACCGCTGCTTTAGCAGATCAGTTAGTTGAGAAATCCTTATTCTCTAGGCCACAGACAGAATCACTCCAAGTTTTCCATAGCTGTGTGTGTTTGTCAGTTAATTCACATGTACAAAGCAAGTTGTCTTATTACTGCCAATCATCACCAAGATACATCAGACTGGGGACAACTTGGCATGCTACAATAAGTAGAAAGATGAAATGCATAGTTTATATGTAATCATCCACAGCTAAATTTAGTTGAAGCCTTTAAGCAAAATTTAGTAAATGTCATCAAAGTAGTCACAATAGTAATTTATTCATTACCATCCGACGACACTCTGTGCTCCCAAAATATTTGCTTTGCTTGATGAACTGATTCACAGCAATGACAGCATCATTAAACAATACATTACCAACAGCCCCTTCCTTACAGACACAATGAACATGCGCTTATATGAGCTAAGTAGGCATAGTAACTGCTGTCACTGTGCTGACTTCTGTCCTAGTACTGATGCTGCCTTTCAGGTTAAAAAAAGTGAAAGCTGCCACGGCTGTGTCACCATGTCTTTGGAAACAGTGAGGTTTAGTGTGATGCAGGCCGCCTCAGACTTTGATGCACAGACAGTTGCCTCAAGCCTCCATCCTCTCCTTCACAAGCTGCCACATTCTAAGGCATTGTTTTCCTTAGTAAACACGTGTGTATGCCAGTGAGTTTTACAGGTTTTATGTTCAGTTTCAGTGTTGTAATGAGAATTCCACTTTAAGACATCAGATGAGTTAGAGGTACACTATATGGACAGAAGTGCTGGACCACCTACACATTAGACCTGCAGGAGCTGCCCACCATGGAATCCCATGTCATGAAGCTTCTGGTGCAGTTTCTGTCTTGATGTTAATGCCCGAGGAGGTTTGGCACTCTTTGGAGGTTGCGAAGTTACTGAGTCAGCGGAGTGTTGACAATGTTTACGCACTTTGCTCCTCGGCTCTCAGTGACCTCGCTCAGTAACTTTACATGGTCTGACACTTCGTGGCTGATCTGCTGTGGTTCGTAAATGCTTTCACTTTGCAACAAAACCACTCTCAGTTAAATGTTGAATAACCAGGAGGGAGTGAAATTTCATGAACTGACTTGTTGCAACGGTGGCATCCTTTTATAGTACCACACTCAAATTCATTGAGGTCTATAGACCTGCAGAGGTCTGCAATTAATTTTTAAGTTGTTTATAGCAGTTAGCAAATAGCACTACAAGCTGTGTATGTCTGTAAAACAAACCACCAGTTCAGTGAGAGCGGGCCAGTGAGTTGACTGTGGGCATGAAATTCAGTAAGTTTACATTTTGTTTGTTGAAAAGGTGTTTGAGATGTTATAAGTTATTCAGAATATCTTTCTTCCTTATTTTTGTTGCACATCTACAGTAGATAGTAACCAAGTTTGTAGTCAAACCAAGCAACCAAAGAAAACATAACAAAATGTAATAAATGTAGAGTTTGAAAGTGTATTTCTTCCAGTGTGTGCTCTGCTCTGAAGTTATTGTGCTGCTGTCTTTCTAAGGTGCTTGTGCCCTCAAAACAGGCAGCAATGGAGAGAGCATTGATGAGAAAATGGAGGAGAAAAACTTGTTAAGCATACGCCACAATATCAGGAACATATGTAATAATACATTCAATTAACAGAGCAGTATCATTATTACCGATATATCGGTAACAAGTTCATCATTTGTTGTTGAGAAGTGGGGTTTGTGAGTGTTGAGCATTTTTTTTAAGTGTCAGAGGTTCCAAGTTCGACAGTGGTAGTGTTAAAATGTTATTGGCATCTCTAACAGCTGTTGGCACACTGCAGCTGCATTAGTAAAGTTGGCAGCATAAGAGGTGAGGGAGCTTAAAAATAACGAGCTGTGTGAAATGTAAAATGTTCACTGTGTGTTCTGGCACATTTATATACTCCAGCCTGATTTTGACTGCATGCATTTGTGATCTTTAGTACAATAGGGTTTCCTCTTGCAATGATTATTGAAAAGGGAATTATTTCGATTCAATTATAGGTTGAGATCATTCCTACCTGTGGCCATCAGACTCTACAACTCCTCCTTTAAGAGGTGACATTCATTTATTAACTATCTGTTAATATGTGTACATAAACTTAATATGTGTACATAAACTTAATATGTGTACATATACTTGTACAAAAGTGACCATATACACTGTGCATATACCTGTACATAAAACACATTGTACACATATATAATAACATTATTTTATTATGTACATATCCATAATATCACAGCCACTGCACTCATAATATTTAGATGTGTATATAGCCAATCATCTCTGTAGCTTTATATTCTTATTCTTGTGTTTCTTTATTCTCTGTTTCTTAAATGAAACAACGGTTGCTGCTGTAACGATAGAAATTTCCCTCTGGGATCAATAAAGTATTTCTGATTCTGATTCTGAAAATGGAGCTAAAAATAGTGGTATTCTCAAGGAACTGAAGTGCATGAAAGAGCTTCTCATGGGAAATAAATTTCACTTTAAAAGTTGACATATGGTGAGGTGGACATTAATGTGCCACAGTGTGCGGTGGCAGTAAAAAAAAAAAAAGTAGTAAAACCTCTTGTAACTTTGTACTCAGTTAAAGTTACAGCAGAAATGAATGACATCAAGAGAGTGCTATGTCCTGTAGCTGCATTTTGTCAAGTACCAATTCAAGTATATTCCGGACTATAAGCCGCTACATTTTCCCCACTACTTTGAATACTGCAGCCAATACTAAGGTGTGGCAAATGCATGTTTTTTCTTCCATGCCCCCAAAAACATTTTGCCTCGTAACAGTTACGGAACCCCTGAAGGGACATGGGGGAAAAAACAACAACAACAACAGACTTCATTCCTGCCTGTACAGTTGTGGATTATGAATTAAAAGCGACTTCTGTTGGCTATCTCTCACCGATCTTTTTAACGTCCCAACGGACCACATCAAGATTAATGCGGAAGTGCAGGACATAAAATTAGGAACCTTTTAGTTTCATTAAAAAGTTTTGCAAGATCTCGCAAAAGTCTCTTTTTTTATTTTTTCCATGTCCCTTCCGGGTCATGGTTCCGCGACAACGAAGAGGCTGAAGTGAGTGACGAGATCCCAGAGGACGAGATATTTGAATAATGTTCGTGCACTGTTCACTAAAAAAGTATGAGCAACGTAATTTGTGTTACTGATACGTACGTGTATTTAAAGGTAGCCGTGTTACAGGCACTGTTCGAAAAAAAGCATTTGCAATATGTATTTGTTTATGGTACCATACGGATTAAATTAAAAATGAAAAAATCCTCATGTGTAATATCGTTCTGTGTAAATATCGCATATTACAACGTGGGACACCTGCGGCTTAAAATCCAGTGCGTTCTGTAGTCTGGAATTTACGGTAGTTAAACAGGTAAAAGGCAGGGTACGTATTTAATACAGTTTTTGTTTTATATCATAAGCTGAGTTATTATTTGATTAAAGCAGCATATCTCTACTTAATCTCAAGAAAATTAGGTTAAACTATGAACTATAATCGAGTAGTTTGATTGATACCACATTAATATCTTGATCTATTAATATCATGATCGATCTTGACTATGTACAGAATTTATTGGCATTGTTTAAAACATGACTTGAGTTTTGCATTTGTTCATGTTTGTCTTGTCATGATATTTGAATGTACAGAAAAGAAATCAGAGGCTTCTGTCTACTAAGTCTTAGTAATGTCTCTTATCTTAATATCTTCATCTAAGCACCAAACACTCAGGTAGTTCCTCCCACTCTAAATTTATTCTCACCATCCAGTGAAATGACCTTGGACCTGCCTCAAAGGAAACAAAATATCATATACAAACAAAAACATTATAGAGAGCAACAAAGCTGACCTTCCTAACAGCACCTTCTTGTCAGTTGGCACAGTGACAGCCTACAACTAGCCTGCCTTACAACTGCATTTGCAGTCAAAGAAAACCAGCACAGTTGGTGAGCTGGTGCAACAACAACAACAACTGTCTGTCTCTGAATGTAGACAAAACCAAGGGGGTTGTTGTGGACATTTGGAAAAGGCGTGTGATCATCCTTCCCTGCTAATCTGTAGCTTTGAAGAGGAGAGAGTCAGAAGCAGTTCCTTAGTGTGCACACATCTTTGATGATGTTATCTGGTCTGCCAACGCCAGCTCCATCATGAATAAGGCACAACAAGACTCCCGTCACCAATCCTCATCCTATTCTTGAGAGTGTCCTGGAGATACATCCCTATGTGGTTCAGGAGCTGAAGGGGCACTGGACCTTAAGTCCCAGCAGTGGTGAGGTCAACTGAAAGGCTGATAAATGTCTCCACTTACATACAACCTCTGCTGTTTTGACTTAATTGGAAAAGGATCTGTGCCACACATTGAAACAAGACGGCTGAAGGACAGCATCCTCCTCATCTGGCATTTCACCTTTCTCATAGTTTGAAGATAGTGATTAATGATTATTCAAAAACAAAACATATAACAGAATTCATACGGGTGATGGAAATCCTTGAAAATGCTTGGATTTTAATATTGTCCTTTCAAGGCTTGAAAAGTGCTTGAATTGGCTTAAAAATTGTAACAGCTTTTTAAATAAAAAAACCCCAAAAAAACTATCTGATTGAATAGTTTACTTATGAGATGGAGAGAAAAAATGAGCTGGAAAGTCA
>VOQJ01017523.1:5748-19394 GCA_015052665.1 Apistogramma diplotaenia | reverse complement strand
GACTGTAAATTCCATTGGTCTGGTTTTATTATGCCTTTTGCCCTATGGCAGCTGGGATAGGCTCCAACCACCCTCCCACCCCCGTGACCAACAAAAAGGATAAGTGGAAGAGGATGGATTGATGGATGGATGGATGGATTTGATGGGTGGATGGATGGATGGATGGATGGATGGATTTGATGGGTGGATTGATGGATGGATGGGTGGATGGATGTTTTTATAGCTAAATATGGTTGAATTTGCTTGGAGATTTATTGGACAGTGTCCTCTGTATGGCAGCAATAAGGCAGAAAATGAGCTGCTTGATGCACATTCACTATTTGACACTGTGATATTGTTTAAAAACTTGGAAGCAATAGGAAGATACGTGATTGTCATATATATTAGGATATTCACCAAGGCCTTTGTATGGCTTCTATCAGCACATCAGGTTCTTTGATAAAAAGCTGTTTTAAAGTTTTCCTTTGAGGAATAGATTTCAGATGATTACACATGACACCCAGATAATTGCACCCAGAAAGGCGAAAGGCACATCGCAGCGGTTCTAATAGCATATCTGTTTAGAATATATTTATCTATAATATAATGCCCCCCAAAGCATTTGCACACTTAAGCCACACATCAAAATGTATGAATACCGTTGGATGAGATAGTGAAATTCCAAAGGGAATAGCATATGTTTTAATGAGAGATGGCACAAATGCACTTAAGGAAAATACTGTGAATGAGAGTTTCTGACTTGTCCGTATACAGCATCAGATGTGAGCAGCACGAGAGACATGGATGTAATACCTGAGGTAAAACAATGACACTTTTTTAAGCAGAAATTCAGCTTTTAAACTTCTGACTCACTGTTTTGTCTCAATTCGGCAACTTTATTCATACCCAGATGGGTAATTAAAAATCAGATCTGGAGCACAGAGACAAATCAACAGCATCTAATACCTACAGACTGCACTGTATTAAAGTTCAGTCTGTCGTGCTTCTTGTTTAGCCTTTATTACTGCCCTCCTTTACAAATAATATCAGCTGACTGAAGTATTCATCATCAGCATCCTTTCCGTCCTCAAATATGGTACATTACCACGTTCTTTTGTCTTGAATTAGCTAATTTTGCGGCTTTATTGCTTTTGGTGAATGTAGCCAAAGCGAGACTGGGGAATTACTTTTGGAATGTTTTGCTAAATTTTACCTCTTTTTCTGTGGAATGTAATGCACGTTATTGTAGCTGTAGGCTAGGTCTGTTTTGTTTTTGTCACTTCAGTTATGATAAAGGAGGAGCCATAGCACTTCTCCTGTGGCCACATTACCCATTTAATTGAGCACGTTCCAGTGCTTGAGCCTGACTTTCATCATTTTCATGCACTCTTTCAATAGAGGCCACTTTCTTGTTTGCAGTAAGTTTGCTTTACTCTGTAGGCCTTATTGACATTCAGAGGCTTCTACTTTGTTTTTACCAGTGCAGAGGGGTAATGCTCTCACTGAGGCAGGTTGCAAATAAGGTTTCATACTTGTTTCATACTTGGTGCAGTTACAGATTGACTGAAATGCTGGCAGGAATATGGAGTAAGAACCAACAAACTACAAATACTTTGTTACTGTACTTAAGTAAAAATTTCAGGTATCTGTATTTGTGTATTTTTACTTTTTACTCCTACATTTTAATGTAATAATCAGTCCTTTTGGTGTATCCATGATGGGTGCTTATAGCACAAGAGGAGATATAACAAGCAAAATGTAATTTATGTATGCATGCATTTATAGCGCTATACGTTAAAGTAGGCTAGAATGGTGTTTTTGGTGCAGATGTAGTCAGTACTTCAGCATCTTGTTACTGTTACAGAAAAAGAACGAGCAGAAGAGGAGAAACATTTTTTTTCAGGGCAGATCATTTCAAATGCAATGTTTCTAAACGGCTCAACAAATATCAGCAAACAGGAAGAAACTGTTTCTGTGCAGTTTGTCACACAGTGTTTCTGCTAGCTTAAGGGACAGCTGCTTTATTTCTCAGAGAGAGACAAGAATGAGAAATAACGTCACTCAGAGGTAGAGAAAGATGTAAGAAAGACAGGACAGGAGAGGAGAGGAAGAAGAAGTTATTCATAAAGGTAAGAACTGCTCAGTGGCATTTGTGGTGTAATTTCCTCATTCATTTTAGAGTTTTTTGAGCAGACATTGCATTTATACCGGATGTGTTGCATGATGCATTTTGCAAGACTACACTGGTTAGTCTGTGCTACTGTGGTGACCTTTACAGTAATGCACTGTTGGATTGGTGCAGAGCAGACTATGGTGTTCAACCTCAAGGTTAGGTTACATCAGGGGTAGCAGACATCAGTTTAAATTTAAGCTAATGATGGTGATTAGATTAACTCACTGAATTCCAACTTTATGCTAGCTTTATGCTGTCTCAGTGTGGGAAATGAGCCATGATAGCTCATGCAACATCTGCTTCTGTCTTGTTGAATTCAGCTGTCTAAAACCTCAAAGAGCAGCAGCACAGCTCAACTGATCACAGCGTGTGCATAAAAGCTAATGGAGCTCACAATAGAAATTATTGTGACTTATTTCTCAATGATTCCTTTCCTCATGCTGCACCACTACAACCAATCTTAGAGTTCCAGCCTCCCAAATCCCACTTTATCCTCTGACTACACTCATTTTTCTGTTTACTGAAGGTGTGGAGACAATGAAGACAACAGCAAATAGAGCTATTCTTTCAATTCCCTCTGCTTGTGTTCAAAATAACAGATGCTCAAGCTTAGTAAAATCATTAGAACTAGAATTTAAATTGAAATGAAGTTTGTATTCCCTTGTATTATTTTATTATGACATTAATATGATATGAGGTTCAGTTAACTTGGAAAAAAGTGGCTGGTAGAAATGTTTTTTAAGCTTTGATTGAGTAAAGAAGTTAAATCAGTACTTTATTAGTATTTTTTCTAACACAAGTATCTGTACTTCTATTTAAGGAACAAATGTGTGTACTTTTGCTTCTTCTGCCAGGAACCACACACAATGAATCTAATTCAGACACACTTAACACAGATGCACATGCGTTATTAGCACGTAATTAGCCACTAATTGTGATTAATCATGTATGTGTTTAGAAATGTGGTCACGTATTTGTGTGAGTGTGCGTGTGCGTGCGTGCGTGCATTTGACTAGACAGCTGAAAGAAAAGGTCAGTGTCAAGGTGTTTAGAAGGACTTAAGGGAGGGAAGAGAAGGGAAGGGCTAAAAGAGATGTGCCGGGCCCCGCAGGACCTAATTGAACACGGCAATGACAGGGCAGAATGATCGAGCAAGAAACACTCACTCAGAGGCCACCTATTTTAAGAGCAGTGTGATCAAATGTGCTGATAAGAGCGAGCAGAATAACGTGGTCCAAATAGGGAGAGCGTCTTATCACCACTCAGAGGAACAGAGGGAGGCGACAGAAGGGGGGGAAGATAATTTTGTTCAAGTAATTTTTTTTATTTGGAAATTAGGAAATTTTAGGAGAAAAATTTCCCCAAATTTTTTTATTTAAATGTAAACTTTCCAATACTTTCTACAATAAAGCCACTAAACAAGAAATTCTCCTCACAAACAAGCATTACACTCATTTATACTGTAGCTCCAAAGAGATTCAGCAGCTCAAGTGTGTTTTCATATTACTCCTCATTCTGATGTGGACTGCTGAATCAACTGGCAATCAGCACCCATTTTCCCCACTCAGTATAATGATTTCAGCTGCAATTTAGTCTTTAACTGACACACGATCTTCTAAACCCTTCGCTACACAATATGTTACCTGCCCAAATTCAAGAACTAACATAGATTAACAGCTTTAGGCATAAAAGTGGTGAGACGTCTGTCTTCAGGTTTATTCCCGTGGATAGTTTGGAAGCTGGGTTAAAACCTTGGCTTCTTTGTTGCGCTTCCAAATTGGTTCTTGAGCTATTTTTTTTTTTTGCATTGTGGCTGGTTGCATTGTCCTATTTGTCACTGCTGTAGCCACGTGTGCTTGGTTTGTAGCAGTGTTTACATGGCTGGTAGATGTCAAAGTTACATCCACGTGACTGTCAGGACCCAAAGTTTCTGAGCAGATTATTGGTTTAGGACAAGATGAACAATGTGAGTTACTTCACATGTGCAATTCAGTTTTTTTCAATATAGCTTGCTAACACACACATACATGCAGAAAACATACAACATCATCTTTAGGGAGAAATGTAGTATGAATCCTCTTTGTTTACTGTCATTCTAGATAACCAAAAAAATCCCACCTAAACGTGAGAAGGTGCAATTACTGTAAATAGGGATCTCTCTTCTCAGACAGGCAGACATGCAATAGATGGCAGCAGCATAGAAACTGTAATAAGCAAAATCAGGGACACGAAATTAGATGTGAAGACGTGAGGAGTTTATGATGAGTGTTATCCTGGACAGTTTAAAGCAGTTTCGAGGACTGAAATACATTCTTTCCTCTCCACCATACAAACCTGGAAAGAGGACGGAATAAACAGGCAAACAACAGCAACAGGCAAAATTGACTGTTCACACTTAGAGGAGGAAGGAATCAAACACAAAGAAGGGGAAGGAGAAACAAGGAGGACATACACACAAGGACACAAGGGAGAGTGAGACACAAGAAACTCAATTTCCTGTTGGATGAAGATGCAGACTGAAACACATGGAAGCAAGCATCAACACTTAGAGAGGAGAGTGAGAGGGAGGTTCCTGAAAAAAACAACACACAGAAAGAAAAGTTGTTTTTTTCGTTTTTTGATTTATTTATTTTTTAGAGCAAAATGAAGACAAATAGACACACAGCTTGTACACAGCAAGGACAAGAAACAAACAGAGTTGGAGGAATTAAGTTAATTTCAGAATATTTACAGTATTAATAGACTCACAGACTCATGGGATAATGATGACAAGTAAACAGTTCAAGTATAAACAGTACAATTAAGTTATGGTGAAAATATGAGGTGAAGTTTATATCTGAAGGTCTCCAGAGAGTGCCTGAGTCAGCAGAGGCATTATGAATAAGAGCAATGATATGAAATGTCCATGCAGTCTGCTGGCTTGTTTTAAACTCTGGGGACAGACAGAAGGCCTGTGCTCTGAAGGGAGAGAACACAGTGGGACATCGAGTTTAAGGAGATCAGGCAGTTGTGAAGTGGAATGACTAAATAGAAAATTTATGAGTTATCAAAAGCACCTTAAGTCTCATGAAGGGACGTATCAAAGGGAAGCTAGAATTGCTGCAGTATTGTCATCTTTTTGATAACAGGACAGAATCAAGCCAAGGATGTTGCCAACACAGCAGTTAGTACGTTTATGCATTAACTGATAAACGTATAAAGAAGTGTCATGAAGGCTTAGAGCATCACATGTCTTATTAAGGGGAATATGGATCGATATCATTTTAATACATTTACCTAACTACAATGTCAAAGTCTGAAGAGAATTTGAAAATAGATGATTAACTCTGTCAGGTCCAAGGATCCTTCTCTACAACCTTTAACCCTCAGAATCTGTGGTTCTCCAAAGTCTTCAGTGAAAGGACAACCAGGGGACAAATCAAATACAAATTATTGTTCTAACTGCAGCACATAGAAAACTATTTCCTTTAAAAAACAGGATTAGGTTAATGCGTCACCATCTTGTGTAGTAGCCTCAGCAACACTGGGATGGCAGTGTTGCTGAGGCTTGGAAGCTTCATATAACTGTATGAAAACATTTGGCTTAATGCATGCCTCACATTGTGCTTACCTTAGTTGTTAAGTTTGTTGCCTTCCAGCAGTGGGGGCCTAAGGGGATGAAATTTATTGTTACCCTTGCCAACTCTGCTATAATGCTAATTGTGTGTCACAGAGGCTGCTGTGCCTGGTGCTGCACCTACACTGTGCAGTCAGTGGGTAAGAGATGGAGAGGAAGAGAAAAAGAGAGACCAGGGAGGTGATTTTTTTTCTTTCTTTAATATACACATTTATATATACTGATGAATGATCTAGCTTACTGTAATTTGTGGGCATAGGTGGATGGTTATACAGCTGAAAAGGTAAAAAAGGTATTTTTTAGAGCTGTTTTTAAATGTGTGAAAACGTTACCAGGAATAGCGGGTTGTTAAGGTAATAAGACTAGAGCTAACCTACCAATAGTAGTCCCTGGGCGAATACGGGGTCAGCATAGACCCAGCAGCTTGATGTATCCTGGCAGAAATCCTGTTAGATATTTTGCAGCATTTCATCAGATAGTTTGTGGGATGCCCAAGTGGAAAGGATTATAAATACAGCAGATTTGTGAGATTCGCATATTGAGTGAGCGAGACTTAATGCCGCACAGGAGACATTATATTGGTACAGACCAAGCTATCAGTCGCTTAATTTGCACAGTGATTTCCCTGGCTGGACATAATAACTTAGCCATTGTACAGTACTTCAGATTCTATTTATGAATAGCAGCCCTTTTAATCACCTGCATCCTGCAGAGCAGTAAGTCCTCTGTGCCAAATTTGAGACAGCAGCATTTACCTATACACAGAGATTTACTCTCTCCTGTGTTTGTGATGCAGGGACAATACAAGGATTCTGCACTGGTTACTGGTCTTATTGCCACTGACGGGAAGACAAAAGTCATTGGAGTATTGCTTTTATATCCTGTAACCAGACAGGATATGTGTACAAGCAAGTAAGATAAATAATTTCATGCAGTTAAAGCTGTTTAACTCCAATTTGAATAAGAATGCCATTCATTTACTGGGTATTTCCTCTTGAATGGAGCACAGTGAAGCAGCAAACAGGGGTCATGCCAGCCAACATTGCCAAATTTGCTGCTGTGTGTGCCTCTTTCCAGAAGTATAATGTTGATGAAGAGGTGGCCTATGTGTCATAAACCAAAAGGGCTGTTTTTCTGTCATTTTTATAAGCTTGCAAATAATCAGTAAATTGTACCCTTCACATTTATGCATACCGATTTTAGCCATGTTGTGCAGAAAAATGTTCACAAATTCACACTGTGCCCTAAAGTACTGTGCAGAAATCTGGCATGTGTGAGGCTAGGGCAATCAAAAATGCCTTTCACAATATTCAGTGTGTTGGAGCTGACTCAACACATTGACCTCACAAGGTATTTTTAAACCACTAATATTCCAGCACCAAGTGGTTTCACTGCTCGAGCTCAGGATGCTGGTACAGGCAGCTCTACCTGTTCATAGCACCTACAAGGTAATCAAAGAGTTTTCTTTGAAATGTTGAAAAAGCAACTTCTACTTTTCTGTTCCGGATGAAGTCTTTTTAAAAGCATTTTGCATGCGTTTTACCCCTCAGGCTGAAAAGGCTGATGGGGTATTGTCGTCACCCTGCTGGGCGGCAGGCGGGCATGCAGGCAGGTGGACGGGCAGCCAACTTTCAACTTTGCGAACGCTTTCACCTAAGATGTTTAAATTCATTCTACATATGTTCAAGATTTTTAGTCGATACAAGTTCAAATCTCAGCAACCTTGACCTTAAGGTCAGAGGTCAGATATCTGAAAATCTTGTGAAGACGATAACTCAAGAAATGTGTCTCTTAGGATTTTCAAATTGATGCCAAAGATGCATATGCACCCCATTCCCGAGACCTGGTAATTACATGTTCTAGAACTCTTGGCTGAGGGGTAGCACTGGAGGCTGACAGCACTTTTAATATTTTATTTGTTAAGTACTTTTTTCATAGTTGTTAAGAAATACACGTCATCAAACATTCATCAGATTTTTTTGGTGTGTCACATTGTTTAAAAAAACGTGTTTAGGGCTTGTGTTATGCCAATCATAAAAAGGAAAGTATGTCCCACCATTCAGCTTAAAATGTCTAATTTCAAAAGGCTTTTTCTTAATCCTAAACCTTAATTGTGCACAAGGCTAGAGAAAAACGGATTAACTTCACTGGGTATTTGTTCATTTTTCAGTGTACAGTAGGTGAGTGGGAGAAGAGGATAAAGAGGCTGCTCAACAAATCAAGCTTTGCCAAATTGGTTATTTATTTATTTATAGTCTTTGTCACATACGTGATCAGAAAACATTGAAAAACCTGAGGAATCTGAAATCAGTTGAAGGGAACAACTTAAACTCTACTGCCTTGTTATTCTGATTTTCTGATTAAATACACCATCAGGATGTTAGTCCATATTGGAGAGTCTTTGAATGAGATTTCTTTAAAAAGGTACTGTTCAAATTTCCTTTATTATTATTGCATACACAAGCATACACAATTAAAAAAAAGATAAAAATAAAGACTGAATAAATAATTAAAAAATACAATCCTGTCCCCAACCTCCTTCTTCAGCTTATGTCTGATTCAGACTTCAGTGCTGGGTCTTTGCAGAGCTACGACATAAGACGATGTTGTTGTCGGTGTTTATGCTTGTGCAGGTGCATTGCATGTGTGGTTGTATCCCGGTGTTTTACATGCGGTATCAGGCAACAGAAACATCAAATGTTGGGACTTTTTCCTTCCTGGGTCCCACTCTTTGTTGTGGTCAGTTTCTTTTTCAAGGTTCAAACACATTTGTCCCTCTAGTTTTTTTTTCATTTTCAGTTAGTTACCGACTTAGGTACCAACTAGTGACAGTAGCAACAATTAGTCATCTAGTCGACTAGTCGTGCACATCCCTAGGTGGGAGCACATTAAACAGTTTGTGTGGTAGGTGATGAAAGTTTTGATGATTCTTGATGCCTTCTGGAGGCGTTTAGAGGTGTTATTGTCTTTCAGGGTGGGCAGACGTGCGTTGATGATGCACTCAGCAGTTTTTATGGCTTGTTTTACTGCCTTCTTGTGGGCTGCTCTTAGGATCTCATGGGTCAGGACAGTCAATGGTAGATCAATAAAAGATGACCATGTGATTTTGTGACGGACCAAGTTTTCTGAGTAAAGTTGCTGTTATGCTTTCCTGACCATTAAGTTTGTGTGTGAAATGTGTGCCCAAGAACCTGAACCTCGAGACTCCACTCTGTTCCTGTTTATGAGAATTGGGGTCACCCCTACCATTGATGTGTCATCTGCAAATTTAATAATTACATTGGTAATGTGGCCTGGTACACAGTCGTGTATACAGAAAGAAGAGAAAGGGGTTTAGCAGCATTCAGTCCCCCAATGCTGAGTGACAGTGTGCTGGAGTTATGGGGTCCCATCCTGACTGACTCTGGCTGGTCTGTGAAGAAGTCCTGAATCCATTGACAGGTGTTGTACTGAAGGCTGAGAGTGATCAACTTGGAAAACAGTCTGCTAGGAGGATGATTTTAAAAGGCACGGCAAAACTTGTAACATCAGTGTGTGGCACAAAAACACACAGCACACTTTGTCCATTTATGTTATGAACTGACGCTAACCTGCAAGTTCAGCCTTAGGACCCAACCTAATTCACGGCCTCGCTTTTCTCGTGTAATACACACCTTGCAGTGAAATAGCAGTGGGAAACTTTACGTTGACATAGTAGAGTCACACCCTTCTGCTGCTTGTGTCACGCGTTCTTGGTTCCTGACCAGCTAGTTTGCAGTACTGGACCTGAACCCGTTTTTTGGCTGAGCACCAAGTGAATTTGCAGTGGAAAAAATACTGAACAGTTTGAGCATTTGGCACCGGCACCTGGTCAGTGGAAAAAGGGCCTACTTAGACAATCATCCAAATAGCCCCCGGCAGTCTAGTTTACTCGACCGGGATATCATAATCAGGATGTTCATCGTTAAAGGCACATTTACTTTGCACAGAACCAATATTTTTGCATTGGTCCCGGGTATATCTGAGTCTTCTTAGCACAACATCGATTTTAAAAGAAACCGCAGAAAGTCTTACCCTCATTTTTGATGGGGAAAAAAATCCCTTACACGTCAATGTAAATAAAAAATATAACTGTGCAAAGTCCTGGCTCTGATGTGCTTAAGTAAGGGTTTTCACAAATGTTGCCTGTTATCATGAGATTACAGCAAGGTTTTTATTTTTTTTAAGTTCTACCTTGGTGTTCATACCAATCACAATCAAAGCTTCGGACGAGCATGTGCCATTATGGCTCACATTAGTCCAGACACTATGATTAATGACTGTTCAAATATGGATGTGGGAACAATGACAGTGATAGATGTCACTTTGCCAGTGACGCTTTTAACTCAAAATGGATTTGGTACAGTGCATGACTGACTGTATGTCTCTGTTTTCTCTCCCTTTTTCTCTTTCACCATCTCTCCCTGTCTGTTCTCCTTTGCCCATTATTTTTCTTTTGAATTAATGCTTCTGTTCCTCTACGCAAGGTAAGACACGTTTTAAAGTCTTTTACACACACACGCACGCACACACACACACACACTATAAAACTCCCTTGTCTGTGGCCTAAAAGGAAATACATCAGTTTACTAATAATACAGCACGAGACTTCACCATGTTCTTGAATTTTTGCCTTCTACTGGCCTAAAAATTGCATCAACTCAACACATTTGCCTTTCCTACTGATGTGGCTTTGAATGCTGAATGGAATCACATTGGCCCACTTTGTCATAATCACTATGCTGGGTTGGGGGCTGGCGGGTCGGGGGGTTGGTAGGGGAGGGGAGGCGTTGGAGATTCTGTCCATATGTTCATGTAATTAAATTTTCTGAATGTTTCAAAAGCACTGTTGGTTGTTTCTGTTTGTATAATGAGATGCACAGCCTTGGGAGCAGGAGCGGATTGGAAAACAGATGCCGCTATGCATTAGAAAGGCCGGAAACCCACCAAAATGAGCGAACATTGGCCAGCTAGGCTGCATTTACCTTCCCCTCATGTGGTAAACCCAGCAGCTGCCTTTCTGCTCTTGGTTTTGGATCACATGTTATGTGTTTCAGTAAGAAGCAAATGAGTAAGCAAAAAGTAGCTGGAGCTCTGTTGCAAGGGGACTCTGCTCTACTTTGTCAACAAGTCTATGTTTTCCTCTTGAAGCTGACTCCAGGGGGGGACGGGCTTGAGCTCATATTAAGAGAAACATTTTCATGGGTAAATGTGTTCATGTCACTCTGCTATGGATTAAGGCCTCATTGAATGGGCCTTAATTGAGATAGCAGAGCTAGAGGGATTTCTAAGACTTGCTTAAACTAACAAGCATTAAGACATGATGGGAAAAAAGGAGATGAGGTGAATGGCAGAGATGGGCAGTGAGATGCGGTGATGTAGTGTGTGAAAGAATCTGAAAGGGATTAGTTAAAGCAGTATTTACAAGGAGGGATATTGACCAGGTGGGGCAAAAGGGATTGTGGGAGCTTTTGGGGGTGTATGAATCAAATATAGAAACGATGGAGAAAACTTGAAAAAGGAAGGGATAGATTAGGGTTAGCGAGCAGAGCAAAACTGTAAGGAGGGGAGGTTTGGCGGGCAGATAGAGAGATAGAAGCTAGTGGAGTGTGAAGACGGTGGATTTCTCTAGCAGTGTTCTGTTCCTCCTTACCAGCCGTGTTCTCGGCGCTATTCAGTCTCTTTCCATGCATACACAGGCACACACAGTGTTGAGTTAGACTTCAACACAAGCAGCCAAAAGGAACATTTAAGAAATCCAGGCAGTTTTATTTAGCAATGTAAATAAACCCATTCTATACTGGCAAATATCATTCTGTCTAGCACTATAAATATTTATATGGATGGAAATATTCTGCTGTTTTTTGGGGGGCTAATGGACTATAATAAAAACAAACTACTTTTGTGTTTAATGTGGATGTCCCCAATAGGTAATAGAAACGTTTTCATTAAAAAACAACAACTTCTGAGAAGACCCTGAGAATGGTAAATAGATTAAAGCACAATGTGAGCTAGCATTGAGCTCTGGAGACAAAACAGATGACATGTTAATCAGAAATTATTTATTGTTATAGTGGATGTCAATACTGCAAAACATAAATACATAAACTGTTATTTTTTTTCATTTTAGGAAGCAGTGATTACTCTTGTGGAAAAAGGGAATTTATACAGCAAAGACCAATAAATAATTCTATAATAATTGCATTTCTGAGAAAAAGTTCCTTTACAATTGACCTTGAAATTGGAAATCAGTATGTCTTTCTTAAAAAAGAAACAAATTCCACTTTGAAGTGATAAAATGTTCTGAAACACTTCCTCTAAGGTTGTGTGCTGAGTCCTCTTCCAGTGGCTTCGGAATTCAAGGGTTCTATACAGTATCTTAGCTGTTCCCAGGACTACTGTTTTATGAACAGAGACCTCTAATGTTGTGCCTGGAATTTGCTGGAGCCACTTGTAGTTTTGGGGTTACAGCTCCTAATGCTTCTATTGCCACTGGGACCACTTTCACATCTGCTCTAGTTGTTCCTTTAGCTTCTGGCGCTATTCTGTTTTCCCATGCTTCTTCTTTCTGATGTTAATGTCCGCTGGGATTGCCACATCTATGACAACTGCAGTCTTCAGAAGTCCCACAGGGGATTGGTCGACCATGATAGTTCCTTTTCCTGTTATGCATCACCGTCTGTTTTCAGCTGCCTGAGGCATTCTTGGAGCAGCTCATCTTGGGTGGGGGGGCCTCTGTGTTTTATCCTAGATTGTGGTTCTGACACTCACTAATCCTCACCCTCCCTCTGTCTGTTGGTCATAGAGCCTTGGGGTGCTGGATTTCAGGTGGAGACTTCCATGCACTACAAGGAGTTTTAGTGTCTTGACATTAGTAGCATCTGTTTCCTCCTATGGCCAGCTTATTATTCCAGCTGCGTATCTGATGATGGATAGGCTGTTTGTATTGTTGGCTTGTATCCTGCATTGAGTCATAGGCTTTGATGCCTGAGAGGAGCTTCCATGTTGAGAGGCAGGTTATTGGCCGGTAGTTTGATGGTGTGGTATCCTTGTGAAGATCCTTCATGATCAGGATTGCCCTGCCCTGTGTAGCCTGTCTGGATGAGTGACTGCTTTAAGCAGCCCCCTTACTTGCGCTGCCAGGTGTGCATGGAGTGCCATTAGCTCTTTCAGCCAGTTGGTGTGGATTATGTCAGGTCTTGGTGCTATCCAGCTCTTCATTCCGGAGACTTGTTGTTGGATGTCTGATTTTGTGATGCTGAGTGGCTGTTGTTCTGAGAGGTTGCTATGGTCTGCACTTAAGTCCACCAACCACTTGGTGTTGGTGTTGTATGAGACCTCTTTCTCAGATTGCTCATTTTAAGCTGTGGGTGGGTCTTCAAATATGCTTTTATTCCCTTGCTGGGAGTACACCTTGGATGGATCTTGGAGAACAGGACATTTATTCTCTTGGCCTTTGCTTCTTTGGTATATCGCTTCAGCCTAGTGGCTAGAGCTATGAGCCTTGGTTTCTGGAGCTTCCGTTTTGGATGTCTTGCATCTCTATCTCATTGAAGACTTGCCTCTCATAATGCTCTTCTGCACCTCAGTTAATTGACTAACATCTTTTGGAATTAGTTTCGGTGGGGGGCTTCTTCTACTTGAATTCTTGACCTTGCACCCAAGTGCTCTTAGGATCACTGTGGTTGTGGCGTGTATGATGTGATTGGTGATATATGAGATCATTTAAACTTAGCACAGCATGGTAACCTTTCATATCGAACACATTACCAAGTGTGTGTGTGTGTGTGTGTGTGTGTGTGTGTGTGTGTGTGTGTGTGTTTTTCGTGTGTTTTTTTTTTTCTTTCGTTCTCTATTATT
>VOQJ01017520.1:6677-33370 GCA_015052665.1 Apistogramma diplotaenia | reverse complement strand
CACCATGACATGCAAACACACACACACACCCAAATTCAAACATAAATACTAGCTGACATGAAAGAGGCTGACATCATGAAATGGGAAGTGAGATTTTTAAAAGATGTAAACAAACATGTTGTGATAAGAAAAGAAGAAATTTGTCTTCATCTTTATTTCCTGCTCTCTCATTCATGTGCTGTGCCAGGTGATCGGCAGCTCCTTGTTATTCGTTCATGACCGTTCCGGACGGGCCAAAGTCTGGATGATCGACTTTGGGAAAACCACACCTCTGTCTGAAGGGAAGGAACTGACCCACCGAGCTCCCTGGGTGGAGGGGAACAGAGAAGACGGCTACCTTATTGGACTTGATAGTTTGCTGGATATTATTCAATCCATGGTGGACTCATAAAGTTTGGCAGTTTTCTTTTAGTCAAGTTCAGACAAACAACCTCTTCCACTCATTCGTCAGTCCTCTGGGGAACACTTAGGACCTCCACAAGAACTCTTTCACAGACGTTTGTCCTCATGTTGGAAACACATTATCCAAAACCAAAACATGGCTGGATCTATTCACATCCTGTGGAAAGTCGAAAGCTAGTCACAACCCAGTAACAGTCTTCTATTTTGTTGCCCGTAACATCTTAATAGGTCTCAGAAGTATATTTGACAAGAAAAGCACAACTGGAACTCATGACATCAACAACGACTCAGTTCCTCATAAACCAGAAAACAAAGTTCAATAATGTTCTTTGTTACACCTGAGGTTCTCTGCTAAACATCGCTGAGTAAAAGGTTCAATTTTACCTCCATAATGGCCCTAACACGTGTTTTTGCTGAAGGAATTCTCAATTTAAAAAAAAACTAGTCTGGATTGTGAAATCCAGATGTGTGTTTTTTTAAAAACAGGTGATTTTTTCATATTTTTGTGCTCTCAACAAGTTCCCCTCAAAGACCAACACCAGTAACGTGCTGTTTGCTCTTTCAGTACTTCCAATCAGAGCACAGAGAAAACTCTTACATCCAAATGCTGTGGCATCGGTCCTTTAATTATCATTATTACTACTACAATTTATATAAAAATATTTTTAAAGAGGGTTATGTTATGAGGCGGGTATATGAGGAATTTAAAAATGTCTGGCATTGGCGCCCCCTGGTGAAGGTTTCTTTTTAACTGTAGTGGCTTTAAAAACGCCCGTATTTCACCTCACATGCCTTGATTTGGCTGTAGTCATGATGCTTTTCTTCTTCACACAGTTTAGGTGAGTTTCAAAGGATTCCTTTATTTTTATTTATTTATTTTCTTTGCCTGTTTGACAACTTCATCACATTGGCATTCCTTTCCAAATATGCACTTGATGATACTTTCAGTGGTAGAAATTGCACTGTTAAAGAGTGTTTCTACTCATAAAATCACAGTTTTGAGATGCATGGAAAGAATAAAAGTAGTACTTTTAGCTGCTTTTCTCCTCAGATTAACCCATCACACACAAAGCCTTAGACAGGATTTGGATCATGTAGGCTGGCTGCGGAGGTTCTCGGTGGCAGCCCTGCCTGTTATTCCCGGATTATCCATGATAATCTGGCAATAACAAGAACTCAGGTGGAGCTAAACAATACATCTCACAGTAGAGACAGTAATGTTATGGAGGACATTGTTTCATATGTAACATAACTGTAGCCAAAGTGGCGTTCATTTACTTAAGTGGACAAACACTTAGCACCCTTCTCACACTGTACAGTAAGATTTATTTTGATTGTATTTTTTTTTTTGAACTGTAACATTATTTTTGCTGAATCCTGTTGAACACTTACAGCCATGAACAATCTTATTTAAGCTATACAGTGCCTTAACATTACAAATCCAAGTCAGACAAGTGAAACTCTGTTCTTTCTTTTTAAGTGTCTTTTTGAGCTTAGTCTTAAGTGTGGGCTTCTGTGCTTAGTCCTATCAGGCGCATGTTTATTACCCCTCCGAATGGTTTGTTCTTAAGTTGTAGCTTGTTCTGTTACTATTTAAACCTGACTTAAGTTTTGTTTTAAATCACTGAATACTGTGACGTTTTGGTTTTTCTTTTTACTCTTTTTGGGTTTTGTCCTCAAGTGTGTGTTACATTATGAGTGAAAGTCAAGCCGTAGGGCAGATTGCTGACGTTGCAGACATCCCATATTTGAACCTCAGGATATTTTACAGAAAAAGGCCAATAATCTTTGACTAAGTAGAACCATGTACTTGACAGCATACCGGATGAGGAAGCGAAGAGAAAATAAAGTCTCATAATGTAACACATTCATGATGAAAAATAAAACTTTAGCAGTCTGTGGGTTTTTACAGTACCATGAATTTAAAATGCCATGGTTTTTCAGTTAAAGTTTGCAGTGAAAGTAGATGGGGAAAAACTACAATCCTAATGCAGTGCCTTCTTAAAGAAATAGTTGGGCGTTTTGGAAAATGCCGTTATGTAGTTGAGGTAGAGGTGGACACGACTCTTGTGTCTGTGTGCTAAATGTGAAAATATCTACCAGCAGTTGGCTAGTGTAGCTTAGCATAACGACTGGAAATAGGGGAAAATGTTTTTTGCTTAAACAAACAAGATAGAGATCTAATTTGTGTGTTTGTGAGCGTTAGATGTTGTTATTTTTGCACAGGGACGAGACTAGCTGTTCTTTTTCCTTTTGCTAAGCTAAGCTGACTAACTAGCTGTCAAAAAGGGCCAGCAACTATTCCTTTAAGACTGTCTGACCTATTGCTTATGCTCCCCTATGTGCACCTACAGTCATTTGTAAGTAGGCATCCTATTGTTCTGGCTTTTCTAGCTTCTGTATTTATTTGGATTGTTCCTTTAAAAAATGTGTATTTGGTGAAACAAACTCGTGTCCGTATGTGATTTCTGTGAATCTGTGTAAGTCTATCTTTATATCCATCTCTGGTCAGCATGCAGTGCCGTGAGATGGCATCTTAGCTGACAATAGATGGGGAAAACTGTCCCACAAGGATAGCTTTTCCCTGTGGCCTTGACTTGAGGAAGCCCGCAGTGACCCCATGCTGCTGCTTCTCCTTGCCCATACTAAGTGTTGTGTTTGCATGAGGGTCATTTGCCATTCAAATCACACCTGTCCACAGCAGCAGCAGCGTCCGGAGTTGGTGGGAAAGAAAGGCAATGATTCATGAGAGCTTCTGAGCAGAGAGAGACTAGTGTGATTTGTTTTCCTTTCTTCCCCTTTGGTTTGGGTTTGGGTTGCAGGGGGGCTTCTTTCTGCAGTACTGCCTGGCACATTATAATGACTCAAATTCTTTCCTTGCATTTGCTGGGTATCTGTGTCACAGTCTGGCTTCAGTCTCACAGCAAGCTTAATTTCCCGTTTCCTCAATGGAATGCAAGCTGGAAATTTTAATTTGTCTAAAGCCTCGTCGCATACATATGGAAGCTTGTTTCCGCTACTGATTTATTTGCTATCCATAACTCAAATTCAAATTATTAACTCGAAATTTCGAGTTATGAATGGCATCTTTTAGTGGTGGAAACAAGCTTCCACAAATACAACATGTGTTCACTACAGAGGAGTGAATTTATTTAGACTAGGAAAGAAGTTACAACTTGTTTACACAATGGGGCAGGAGCTGTGTGGCTCTGTGGTGCCCTCTGCTGTCAATATACTGACACTGCTGGGAAACAATAACATTCATTTAATTTACTATAAAAATAAGTAAAGGCCAGATTAGCCCCCTCACTATTTTTTTGCTTATACTTCAATTTAATTGTTGATTTTTCACTGTCCTCTTGCCAGCAGTAGAGGGAAGCACAGACCCATTTTGCCTTCGAGGACTGGATTTTTGATTTTATAGCTGACACTTTTCTGTTTAATTTGCCTTTTATTCACACCGTTTATGGTTTTATTGAGTCAATTATCAGCACCGCGCCCTGTCAAAGCTACACTTGTTATCAGTACAACTCTGCCATAAAATCAGGCTCCGCTTACCGTCACTTTGTTTTTCTCCTCGATGAACCAATGAGAAGCCGCGTTTAAGCTCCGCCTCCCTTCAAACGGCCGTTGGTTCTGATGTCAACAGACGGCGGAGGACCAATCAGGGAGAAGAGAGGGGGACGGAGGGGGAGGAGAAAGGCCAGAGCCTTGTGTAGCTAAAGTTACACCAATTTAGCTTTGGTTTCATGCCTCTGGCAGCAAAGTTTAACCCCCGAGCAACAAAGATGGCGGTTGTACATGTCTACAACGTCCTTTATGTTTGTATGTGTCAAAAGTAGGTCAAGCTAGGTTTGAAACAATAAAATCCAGAGAAAACCATCTCTGTTCATGTCGCAGTAAGAAATCTGTTTGTGCTTGTTGATGAAATATGAGCGGGTTGCGTCAACGCACCGTTCTGGATGTTGTGAAGTTCGTAAATACGGTTTGACCTCATGGTGGGGAGGGAGAGAGCAAACTGGATTAGACGCTGCCAGTAGTAGCAGCAGGAGCAACAGCAGCAGGAGGAGAAGGCGGAGGAGGAGTAGGGCGGCTAGTAAATAACCTTTAACTCGTGCTGTTAGCACACTGTTTCCCCTGATAAAGAATGCTGCTGCAGCTCAAGTAACTATATTGGCTGGTTTGACTCTCCTTATCGGATAAAGAGTCGGACTAACCAGCAGCAGAGAGAGCGCACACGACAGCTGCTGGTGAGTACCTATCGTGAATTAGCTGCTAATTATTATGAACGCAGTCAGGTAGGTTTTCGGTCGGCCTCGTCCATTAATCGTTGCTTCAACCTTAAACTGGCTGCACGTGAAAAATCCTGCGCAGCAGCGCGCTTACGTGCCTTGACATCCATGGCTGCCCCGTACTTGTGCAAACTGCCGAGCTGCAGAACCTGCGGTAACTTATTCTGGAGATTTGGAAATGCGCTCAAGCTGTTAGCCCTCGATCGGTCGGAGCAGCTGTACCACAGCTTTAACTCCTTAAAGCGGCGCGAGTTTGTTAGTATGGGGGCTGACGAGGAAGTGGTGCAGAAGAGCTTTTAATGGACAACTTTCCTTAGTTTAAAGGATTTTGTGGCCTAGCACCGAAAAGGAGAAGTGAAGCTGGGGTGTCTTGTTTACGCTCAAGCTTAAATGATAATTTAGACATTTCTGTAAGAGCATGCATCGAATAACCAGCACATGTTTGCTCCAAGTACAGCAGTAAAGTAAACGGAAATCAAATGTTTTCTTTTCGGCTAATGAGTAACTGAAAGCGCTGTTAATAGTTTCCAGTAGTAATTAAAGGTGTTTTGATTGCGTATACCTAGCAGTGAGTGCCTCTGTAGTGCGCAGCGCTCATATCTGCACAATATTTTAGGGAAATCAGTTCAAGAGCTACTGATAATTAAGAAAGAAAAGTTAATGTAGTATAATATCATCCCTAAATAGCTCAATGATATAAAAGGCAGTAATTGAGATTAAATTGCAGTACAAAGTTACAGTATGTTTGAAAGGTTTATTATTAATTTACGTTTTTAATATTAAGCCTAATATCCATCATCACCTCAATATTATATTATTGTTAAAAACATGTCAGGTATTTGTATCTCTTTTTTTTATATTTAAGCCTCATAATACAGTAGATGTCATGGTGCGTGGCGATGTAACTAATAGCATTAATTCCTGCCAAAAATATAATTTCCTATTACCATGTCAGATTTTCTGCACAACAAAATGTGAGGTAAAGCAATCAAAGTGTCTGAAGTGCTGTCAGGTAGCAGTGTAACAGCTGATTATGTTTTGTTTTTTTTATTACAGGAACTGCCTTTTATTGTGCAGGTTATTAAAATGGAAGCGACTCCTCGTTTCCTGAGTCCAGCGAGGAACGTGAGTTTGTTCACGTTTCCTCCAGTTAACGCTGGTGACGCCACTGCAGAGTTAACGGGAAACATTTCCCACTCTTGGTTCAGGAATACTTGTTCAGATGCTGACTAACACTGCCCGATTATTTCCATAGCGATGAGACATCAGCTTGAGCAGCAGACAACAGCTGCGGCTTAGGTGTGCATACTCCACGCAGTCAGAGTGCTGTTACTAAAATCATACCTTTAAGTTTCCCTCCTCTGGAGATGAAGGCTTAGGCCCACCCAAATAGGCCACACACCAACACTGACAAATAGGAAATTGCTCAGCAGATTCGATTTGGCAATAAACAGTAACTTAGTCATAGCCAAAGGAAAAATCACCAGCACTGGAATGAATGTGGACCAGGAAGAGCCCTCAAGTGTGGCTGAATCATGATTTCAAATTTGAAGAAGCTACACACAGTATACAGAAGAGCTTTTATATGAGCTAATTTTGTGCAGAGGAAGGTTTGTCTTTTGCAGAAATGGGTCTAAATTGCCAAGTAAGAGGTCTCAGAAGAGGCAGTTAGATGTAGCTAAGTGGCTTCTATTGCAGGTTTATAGGAGAACAGTTGTAGTTATTTTAATTTTCCATTTGTTTGCCTTTTTAAAAAAAATCTTTGCCTTAAGCATTGTGATGGAATACGCCCATCCAGATTTCCCCAATGTGCTTAATCCAGTTGCTTAGTTCTAAAAAAACAAAACAAAAAAAAGAATAAACAAACTATCAATCACATCTTTCCAGAAACACTTCAATTCCCCCCCTTCCTATTGGTTCTCCATGTCACAGAGTATCCGCCAACTGAAAACACAGAGCAGCCCCGAAGGAGGATGGATGACCCACTTCTGACTCAGGCGGTGTATGCGCAAGAGCTTCGCGTACACACTTATTCGCATATTGCGTCGATTCCTTCAGCAGCAGCTTTCTCCACTGGCCCAAATCCTCGCTGAGCTGTTTTGAAGCCTGTCGTCACACCCACAGAGCAGCACCTGTGATACGGCAACAAAACACAGGTGGCGGCCTGTGAAAGGCAGGAATGCAGCGGTGCGTCTGTTGTTTAGATAAGCCTGTGGGAGGGGAAAAAGGAAAAGTTTTATTTGTGCCCTAAATAAACCTCGAGTTACAAGGTGTTGTCATCCCATTTTAATAGCAACAACTGTACGGGCCTGTAAAGATAACCGGGTTGCTTCCTGAAAAGAAGTGGTGACATTTTTAGATTCATAGAAAACAGCCTCGCCGTCCCGTCAGTTGCATAAAGGATGACGGCGAGCCTCGAGCATGAACTCAGCGCGGGCGCCCACGCTCACTCGTGCGCAGAAATAGCTGAAAGATTTATCACTCGCTCTCCTCCCGTTTCGTTCCCAGTGATATTTCCAGACGCCGTCCCGGAGCGCGATGCACACATATTCACGGCTTAATACAAGCAAGGCATTCGCCTTCCCTTTCTTGTGCCTCTGTTTGCCCAAACAGGGATCGGAGGTCACGGGTATTTTTGGACACAGTATTAAAGTCCTCTCAAGATGTGACAGCTGTGTATGTTTGTGAGTGTTTCTGTTGGCAGTGACTCGGCAGCAGGTTTTATTTCTTTCCATTTACCTTCTTTGTTTCTGTGGGTGGTTTTGTTTTTTTTATCTTCCCCCGACATGAAGTTACACATCTAAATGTCTCGCTGCCGGACACCTGTGCTGCCAGACGTGTTACAAACGGAGGGAATGGAAGGATGACATTCACCCCACATTTTTTCCTTCATTTTTATTGTCTTTCTGTCTTTGTAGTCCATCATGGCGGCTGATATGATGTTGCTAATGCGAGGCCTGGCGAAGCTGAGCCAGGCAGTCGTAGAAACTCAGTCCAACACCCTCCGCAGTGGAACAGGTATGTTTCTGTTTTCTCAATGTCACTGTCACCTCATTGAAATGAACAGATATTCACTCAAATGATAGCGACAGTTAAGTAACCCTCCCATAGGGACGAAAAGCTATTCATTTGCTTTCCACTGACTTTGTGTTGCGTGAAGGTGACTCCTTATCGAGTCTGCTGATAGGATGAGGAACCCGGAGCGCCGCTTTTATCAGCAGCTACAGGCAGGGGAAAAAAAATGGCTGATACAGATGTTAGACATCACCGAGAACTCAACATTTAGAATGAGAACACAGATCCTGCCAGTCAGCTGGCACTGCAAGCATTTTCTCCCTGATAAATGTAAATATTCACATTGTGTCACTTCAGGCACCTACTGTTCTGTAAGTTAAGCCGAAGTATTTTGAGAGGAAGGTCATTTATATTATAGTGTAATGCTCAGAAAGTTATGAGTAAATGTTCGAACTTCTCTCTTTAACTTGCTAGCAAGCAGCAAAGTAGACGCAATTTCATTGAAAGTGACCAGAATGAAGAGGATTAGAAATGAGTGTATCGGAGGGAGAGCTCAAGTTGAACGGTTTGGAGGTGGGCAGAGGAGGGATAGTGGATATGCTGGACAAAGGATGATGAAGATGGAGCTGTCAGGCAGGAGGAAAAGACCTCAGAGGAGACTGATGGATGTAGTGAAGGAGGACATGCAGAGGTTGGTGTGACAAAGGAGGATAGTGGGCATAGGGTTAGATGGAGGCAGATGGCAACCTCTAAAGGGAGCACCTGGAAGAAGATGGCTGCATTGGCTGATATATTTTTTTTCTTTTGCATGAAACATAAACAGATTTCCCCAACATGTGTAGCTATTTACTTACTCATTGCTGCTCTACCCCTATCTGCTTGGATCAGCTGATTGTTTGTTTTCTAAACATGTTGAAAAGTGGGATGTTGCAGTGTGCCCTCTGGTGGACAATCTTTGCAATGTCACCACTCGCAACATGGTTGAAGGGTGTTTCTCTCATCTCTTCTTTACATGTCAACACTAATAGATCGACAAATGGCTAAAATTAGGCAACAGATCTTTTGAGCTGCAGTCTGTATGTTGTTGGGAAGACTGCTTTCCCATCAATGGATCTCAGTGTGAGAAACACTGACATATGTCTGTATTAAGCTATGCTCCAAAGACCAAGCAGAGATTGCTAGCAACCTGTTTCCAAGCTTGACTTCATAAAAAGAAGATTCTTACAATATCATAGCCTTGCATAAAAGGACAAACTTAAACTGTTTTGTAAACGTTGCTCAAGTTTAAAAGAAATTTTTACAATTGAAGAAGCAACAAGAGGAACCAGTTTTAACCAGAACACTGAGATACGTTGTTCAGCATGGAGTTTATTAAACTATTTAACAATATTTGCTTTCTCATGAGTGTTTTTTTTTTTTAAAAGCAGAACACAGCTTAACCTTTTCTGTATTCGCATTGCCAGCCCCGGGATTAGGCACTGCTGTCCAAAGTGTCCAATCGGCTGCAGAGCAAGGCATCTCCGCAGCCATGACGAAAATCCAGGTTTGTGCAAAAGATATCGTGTATTGCATTTAATGTCATAAGAATACCCTCGGTGTGTTTAAGTGTGTGCAGCTGACAAATGTATACAACTGTCTACAGGAAATGTCCGGTCAGCAGGGAAACTTTTCATCAGAGTCAGAATTTGACTTCCCACCAGATGACAGTGCATTCACCGCTTCAGAGTTCAGGGAGGAAGGTGCGGACGTCACAGGGGATCGCTCAGGAAGCAGCGATGATGCAGCAACAGGGGCGAAACATGGCAGCGGGAAAAACTCAGTATTTGAGGGATACAAAGACCCCAGCAAACAGTTCAGCGGACACACCAGATCCTACCACCAGGATGCAAGGTAGGAACGGTCCGTGTCATAAACGGGTTACCGCTGCTGTTTATGAGGGTTATTTAGGTCATTTTCTGTGTGGCAGGCTTTTCAGTGGACGCCAGCTCTGCAACTACAGAATGAACAGACATGTGTGGAGACAGCTTTACTGTCAGCATCATGTCAGTCAGTTCAAGAGCTACCATCAGGACCCCTCCACAGTGGGGGGACTGACGGCCGAAGACATTGAGAAAGCCAGACAGAGAAAGGGGACCGACGCGAAACCACATAAACAGATGGTAATTCCTCTTTCTCGTTTCTTATTCCTTGAACACAAGGATACTCAAATAAGCGCTTTATGTTATTGGTTTCACATTTTAATGGAAAGTCGCATTGCGTTGTCTTTTTTTAGCTGAGTGAGAGAGCCAGAGAGAGGAAAGTGCCTGTGACCCGGCTCAGCAGATTGGCCAACTTTGGAGGTACGGCATTGCTGTGTCTGAGTCATGGATGATTCACTGGATGTTAATATCTGGCTACATTTATAGTCGTGCACGTTAAGCAAAGTTAAGCATTGAGTGACGAGACCCCCAGCTTTTAATGGCCCAGATACATACATTTACACTAATATACGAGCGCTTTTTTATGGTTTCTTCCTTTATTAACTCACCTGCTCCTGTTGAAATAAAAACATGCCCTGTTAGGCAGCTACAAGCTGGCAGAGTGAGACACCAGCAGACTGAAAGAGAGTTGTGCAATCATGCAGCCATAAAAGGAATGAAATGTAGGTGACTTTGTACTCTACACTGATGTTGTTGTTGTGTTCTACCATGTTGCCAGTTCTCCCGTTATTACCTGTGACATAATTAAACTGCATTAATTTTTCCATTAAATAAGAGATGTCTAAAAAAATATGTGTGTGTGTAAAGCCCACACAGTTGCTGCAGATTTGTCAGCTGTACATCCATGACGTAAATCCCAAAGGTGCTCTGTTGGATTTAGTTTGGTGACTGAGGATATTTTGAGTAGAGTGAACTTTTTGTCAGGTCCAGTAAACCAGTTTGAGATAATTTGAGATTTGTGACATGGAGCAATATCCTGCTGGAAGCATGCATTGGAGGATGGGCACACTGTGGCGATAAAGGGATGGACATGGTTGGGAATAATACTCAGGTAGGCTGTGGTGTTTAAACCATGCTCATTTGCTACTGAGGGGCCAGAAGTGTGCCAAAAAATATCCCCCGCAGATTACACAGCCACCACCAGCCTGAACCGTTGACCCAAGGCAGGATGGATCCATGTTTTTGTGTTATTTACACCCAGACAGCTGCTGCTGACTGGATATTTTCTCTTGGACCGTCCTCTGTAAACCCTACAGATGGCTGTGTGGGAAAATCCGAGCAGATCAGCAGTTTATGTGTAGTGAATACTAAGACTGGCCTGTCTGACACCAGCAACGACGCAGGCTCACCTTTCTTCCTCATTCTGATACTCAGTTTGAACTTCAACAGGTCGTTTTGAGTGAATGAGTTGCTGCCATGTGATTGGCTGGTATTTGTGTTAACAAGCAGTTGAACAACGTACCTAATAAATTGGCCGGTAAGTGTATGTTGGCCTGCAATTTCCAGAAAACCTTTATTAATGACTTAAGTCATCAACCCGCCGCTCGTTGACTTGCCTTACTTGAAGGCTAGCCAGCTAACTTTGGGTTTCTTTCCTGCTAATGTTGCCGTTAGCAAAAATGCTTTGTGAATTTAGCTCAGTCTTTGTGTCCCTTGGTGGAGTTTGTGCTGGAGTCTGTGTTGAGACATGACCCCTTTTTGTTGACGCTGGTGATTAGTGGACTTAATTTCTAAGCGTAGCTAATGTTGCTAGCTGTGGATATCGTGAGCAGAGGCGAAGACTTCAGAAGGACCTCGGGCCAAGCATAAACACTTCAGAGGGTTTGAGAGGCAACACGGGGCCTGGGGAGATCACCTTTTATATGCTACATTACGTTCTGTTCACACATTGACAGCAAGGGTCATTTAATACGTAAGAAAAAAATACTTGACATTCGTCCAAGTTATGATAGGGTGTTTCCCCCCCCCCCCCCAGTGCTAATCTTATTCAAAGCTCTAAAGCACAGCAAAAAGCTCCCAGCTAGCCTCAGATGTAGTTTAGCAGAGCCGTTTTGGTATTAGGAACTACTCAGACAGATGATGGATATGCTGGCAGAACCAGAACTGTGAAGGAGAACATAAACCGGGCTAACGCAAGCCAAGCGGTGACCGTCGACGCTGCAGAATTTAGCCGCAGCTCGTTCCAAGCAAGCTGGGAGTAACAGTGAGCCGCGACAGGTAGAGCCGAGATGATTCAGCACGTCGACAGCGGTAACATTTAGAAGGTGTCAAAAAGAAGAGGGGAGGCGGCTGTGGCCTCGACGTGCCCTTCACTCTCCTTCAACATTTGGCAACAAAGACGAGGAAAAAGGCACTGGACTTGTTTCGTGGTATTATAGCTGTCCTCTTAGCTGCTGTCTTAAAAGTCACCGTTTTCAGCGATTTTTGCAAACTTTACAGTTTGAATTATCAGGAGCAATTTTTTTTGTAGACACGTTACTGCTGTCGAAGTCTAATGATGGACAGACGCTTGTGCCTGGTCTGGAAAAAAACATGTCAGTCAGAGATGGTACGGGAAATGCTGATCTGTCTTTGGCTGGCAGGTGCACGCGTTGACGTCACACATGCGGTCACGTGACTGGCTGGTTGTCTTCTGTATTTAAATCCGTGCCTGCAACATCCCCTGAAAAAAAACAAAACAGGAAACAAAACACAGGGAGAGGAAAGGAAACAGTGCAGTTTAGGTTACAGCAACTCACACAATACACATTTAATCAGCCTTACTGAGGCACACATGTTTTTGACTGATGAAGAAGTGCTTAGTTGACTTGTGTACATGACACAGAAGCACACCGTGTCCCGATTTTTTCCATCTACCGCTGCATCTCAGCTTCAGAGAGGCCGCTGACTAACTGATTATATAAAGCTGAGTTATGTAAGTTGGAAGCAAGCTCAGAGAAACTTCACAAACAGCCGCCCACTTGTGCGATCACTCGTTTTCTTTTTTATCCTCTGCTGATATGATCCTCTAACTTTCCAGATGATTGAGTTCTTCAAACACTAAAGTATTTTTTTGATTCAGTGTTTGACATCATTTTCATGTGCTCTCTCATGTTTGCCGGTGCATATGTTTTATTTTGATAGAAGCGATAGCAATGGCAACAGATGGCTTCGTTTAGCAAGTTCATTTACACTCATCACAGAGGTTTGTGGTGGGGCCCATTAAGGCAGCAGCCTGTCCACTAAAATGATTTTTTTTTGTGGATACACAGCATGATTCTGTGCTTTTATCTCTTACTGTTGTTAGTATGACTGTGTTTTAATCAATTAGGTAGCGAGCACAGCATCATCACACAAAAAAACGTTCCCGTGGCATACAGTGCTTTAAAATGTGTATTTTGTATTTGTTTTGTAGTCTTTGTTGTTGTTGTTATTGTTGTTTATAACAGATTGATAACCTCTTATTGTGTGTTTGGTGTTTCTGTGAACTTGCACCAGGTTTGGCTGTAGGTCTGGGTATCGGAGCTCTGGCAGAGGTTGCCAAGAAGAGCATCAGACAAAACGGCGCAGAAGGTAACACACACACACACACACACACACACACACACACACACACACACACACACACACACACACACACACACACACACACACACACACACACACAACTGGCTCAAGCAATGAGTGATATTTACATGTTTACAGGTAAGAAATGCAAAAGCCAGGAAATGTAGGTATAGTTGGGTAACTGGTTTTATGTAAAGCTTTTAATTAATTATATCATACAGAGAGAAAAATCTTGGTAATGATATGGTGAGAGTGTGTTCTGTTTTTGTAACAGCATGCACTCAGCACCAACCCCTGTGTGTGCATTAAAGACCACTTCTATGCAGAAAAGAAGCAATTAGGTCGCCTCCCTTGCAGTCAGCCTCCTAAACAGACGTTCCCGCTCTGCTTCATCAACGTACTAATCCTAAAACACAGGCTAAGCTGAAACAGAGCGTACAGGCGTAAATCTGTGGCCTTTGTGCATCTGTTTATTTATTTCTGTGTGCACTTTAATCCCAGGGACACACCGAACACACTTGTGTGTGTGGCAAATCTCCATTAAAGCCCCTGAAGGCAGCTTCAGATGTACCAAAGCGTACTATCTGATGACCTACTGACACATGTACACAGTCACACACCTACCCACGCTGGTACAGACAGACCCATAGTGCTGCATTCCATTTACATTGATGTCGGAGCTGGGAGCGACGTCACGCCAGAACTGGAGTTGGTTGATTTTAATTTAAAGTCATTGTGTTGGTGCGCAGAAGAAAAACAGCAAATGTTAAGGTCCACAAATTTGTGAGCCTGACTGCAAAGAAACACTGTATTCAACCCTCACTTAAGATATATGTTACGAAATATTTGTCTCTCTCCAGCATTTCAAATCTGTTTTGTACATCTTCAGGTGAAAACAAGAAAGCAGTTCTGGACTCGAGCCCATTCCTGTCCGAGGCCAACGCTGAGCGCATTGTCAGAACTCTGTGTAAAGTCAGAGGAGCTGCATTAAAGTTGGGACAGATGCTCAGCATTCAAGGTGAGGGGCAAACGCATTCAGACGCATTCGAATGCTTATTTTTGAAAAGTTCTGCTTAGATAGTTGGATCAGGGCTTGTACACACACCACAGAGAATATGAGAGCGATGCCAGCGGTAGTAAACAAACGAGCAGCGAGTTAATGAAGCCGTGTCGGGTAACAGCAGTAAACCCATCATCACGGTCTTGTTTAGCACTGTTGCCCCCTCTGCTCAGTCTCGCTTTGGTGACTTCTCCCTTTGGCATTCACATACTGAGTTGTGAACACATTCGTGCCATCTATCTACAGTGCAGTGCTGTAAATATAATAAACCATAAAGGGAGTAGCAGGAGCGAAAAGGGCATTGGCTTCTAAGAGACCAGATCAGTCCAGTGTGCTGAGACCCGATGAGCTGTGGGTGGTTGCTGAGGAACCTTCACAGCTTAACTGTGTTTATAAAGTGGTGACAAAGCTGCGTCTTGAACCGTGGCCAGGTTAGAGGGGTTAATGTGATGTTCTGTGGGTGGACACGCACAATCTCACTGCTCTTTTCACAGAAAATGTAAAATGCTGACATGGATATACTGCTGAGCGACTACAGTTGAATATATCTAGAGGATAGAAATCACTGCAGTGGTCTTAGTCCTCTGCTGACATTTATCTGTCATGGCAGGAATTTAGTGGCGGGCAGATGATTGGCTTTTCAGCCATTGTACTCTTTTAGCACAGGGCTCACAGTGGCGTTAACCTTGAGGGCTGAAACTGTTTTTAAACTGTGAATAAAGTCTGTAATCCCGATTGCTTATATTGTCTAAAATGTCTGCCAAAGCCAATATCAGATGGTGCCAAGCCATCAGTTTTGTTTTTTTTATTGTGATGGTAATTTCAGTTTTGAATACACGAACACTTCTGTTTTAATTCAGTGACGCTGCTTTAGGTGGAAAATCCACAGGCTTTCATTGAGTTTGCCCTGCGGTTTATTGTACTCAGGTGATGATCAGTGATTCACCGTAACTATTCAAATTAGATTGCTGCCGGTACTCCCAGTCCTGATGGCCGTGGTCCACCAGGGCCTCTGCCCGACACACGCTGCCCCCGACCCCTACGGTGCCTCCTGCGGGTTGTGGGCCTACAGGAGGGCAGACCCGTGGCTCCTCTTCGGACTCTGTCTGGCACTCTCCCCAAGCCTGGCGTCAGGTTGGGGCCCTGGTAACCCTATTCTTGGCAGGGTAAATTGTTCCCTTGACCTTCCTCTCATAGGGGTCGTTGGAATCACTCTTTGCCTGGCCTCTTACCCAGGATCATTTTGTGTTGGGTGACTCTACCAGGGGGCAAAAGCCCCCGGACCGCATAGCCTCTGGGACCACGGGAGCACAGAAACCCCTTCACCATGATAAGGTGGCAGTTCGTGGAGAACTCTTCTTCTCCTCTCCTACCAGGAGGAGGTCCGTGGCAGACCAGGACATGCTGGAGAGATCATATCTCGCAGCTGGCCTGGGAACGCCTCGGTGTTCCCCCGGATAGATTGGAGGAGGTGGCTGGACAGAGGGAGCTCTGGGTTTCCCTGCTTAGGCTGCTGCCTCCACAGCAAAGCCCTGTGTCATCTATGATTTCCAGTCCCATTAAACTAAGGACTGAGTTGTACTTTTGTTATACATTTTAGTAGGAAAACACATTCATTCTTAAATATTCCAAAACAGCAATTTAGCCTTCACAGTTAACATCAATAAAGGGCACTATCAGCTATCAGTTTATATTGGTGTGTATTACATTATTTATAATAAATAGCAGAGTGAGTGTACTGTTATTATTATAGTCGTACTCCTGTTCTTACTGGTACCACTTGTCATTCCAATACTTTAACACTGTTATTATTAGTTATATTTGTTGTTTTTTAGATGAAAAGATTAAGCAGACTAATAGCTTAACAGTCAGCTGGCTAATAGTTAGTTTTAATCAGTTGAATTAAGTTTGATGTCTCTAAGCTGCGAGCATAAATAAAGCACACCGGACAAGAAGAGGTGATGCACTTTCGTCTCCGACTGCTCACGACCTGCTGCACTCAGAGCAGTGAGTATCCTCTGACTGTAGTGAAGCACAGCCACGTGTTCAGTTCTGCTAACAAGAGCAGCGTGTGTGTTAGCGGCGCGGTGTGTGTGTGTGAGCCTGTCACACGTTGGCTCTGAGAGTGAGAGGTTTCTTCAGGATTCGGAAAATCGCCTGACGCAGTTTTGCATCGTGCAGCGTGTCAGTATTATCGGACACTTGAACAGAGTCGGTGTAAAGTGTTGGTCATGTTTCGGGGTGTTTCTAAAATAATGGAGCCACTCAGGTTGTATATTATGTAACATGTGAGGGAGGAGTTTGCTGACGTTGTCGTGCTGACCTTATTTCGCAAAAGCTGAACTTGGATGCTTTTTTTATGGTCAGTGATTGATGATAGCTTTTTTTTCTGTGTGTTGTTCTTTTTAGACAAACAAATGTGTGTTTTTGTGTTTCAGATGATGCATTCATCAACCCTCACCTCGCCAAGATTTTTGAGCGTGTGAGACAGAGCGCCGACTTCATGCCAATCAAACAAATGACGGTAAGACTCTTTAACTGATAGTTGTGCCATTTCCTGAACAAGTTCTATTTTAGTTGATGATGTAATGAGCCTTTCTGTCCCCGGCTGTTTTTGAATAACTCACTTTTAACTGCACTGCTGCTAAAATTGGTCCCTCAGAAAGCACTGAACAGCGATTTGGGCCCAAACTGGAGGGACAAGCTGGAAATGTTTGAGGAGCGTCCGTTTGCTGCAGCATCCATCGGGCAAGTTCACCTCGCACGGATGAAGGATGGCAGGGAGGTGGCCATGAAAATACAGGTCGGGATTGAAAACATGTGACAGCATGTTTTCATGTTATTAATATCAACACTTGTCATCAGTCTCTGAGCATACGGGAAACATAATCTGATTATCAGATGCATGTGGCTCCTTACAGAGAAACATCTGAGCTGACGTTATCTCACACCTTTACAGATTGCTGTGTTAAAAGTTTAAAATAAATGGCTCTTTATGATCAAATTAAACTCATTCCATTTTATTTTTCTCAGTATCCTGGTGTGGCTCAGAGTATCAACAGTGACGTCAATAATTTGATGGCAGTGCTGAATATGAGCAATGCCCTGCCTGAAGGTGCGCACCCAAAACACACACTCATACACACACACACACACACACACACATACACATACACATACACACACACACACACACACACACACACACACACGTGTGCTTCTTTGAGTAACTTTTGTGCTCTTTTGTTTCTGTTTGCAGGTCTGTTTCCAGAGCATCTGATAGACGTCATGAGAAAGGAGCTCGCACTGGAGTGCGACTATGTTCGAGAAGCCCAGTGTGCAAAGAAGTTCAGGTATGTTGTGATGGAATAATCTGGAAAGCCAAGCTTGAGAAATCATTCTTTTTATAGTTGGGGGAAAACGAAATGTCTGCAGTTCCCTGGTGTGTTTTTAAATGATATTGCTAAAGAAAATAAAATGGATGGATGGCTGAAGGACTGATGAGATCACGCCATTACAAGAATTACTACTCCTTTTGGATATTGGTCTGATTTTAATGAAACGTGCACACAGTGATCACTTCATCTGTGTTCAAGGTCACATTTGTCACTCTGAGTGGAATTTAATCCTCATTAGTTTACAGCCAACCGACGATAAGCTTACTTTCTTACTGTACATCATACATTTCAATAACCTGTGAGTTGTGATAATCATTTATTCATTTTATTTTTTTAAATTATTATTTTTTGGCTTTTTGCGGCTTTGACAGTAGTGCAGTAGAGAGACAGGAAAGCAGGGGAGAGATGTGAGCTCTGGTCATAATTTTCACCGGGAATTCCTCTCAGAGTCGGAGATGTGACTTCTCAAAGTCGGAGGAGTCACAGTGACCCCGACTTTGTAATTCAAGATGGCAGGAGCGACCATAAACGGCCATAAAACCATTAAAATGGTATTTGTGACACAGAGAACTGTCCAGGCTATAGTCATAACCGCAGAAACGCTTTGATTGGGAGCAAAACGGAGCCTGTTTTCCGACTACTTACTGGAACCCTTTCACCTCGAGCGTGACGTCATTCCCAGCTCAGAGGTCTGACTTCCGAGATGAAAGGAACACAGCATTATTGTATACTAGCAAACCCCCTCACATAGGAAAGAGGAAACACACAAGCATACACACGTACGTATGCTACAATCATCATAGTGTGATGCTGGGATGAGTTGCATTCGAAAACCAGCCGTACTTTAGGGCTGTCAGCATTAATGGCACTGAGCAAGTATTTGAACTCAAATCGTAGCTTCAGCCCCGCTGTGCTGTCTCACTCCTGAAACACTCGGGTTACATAGATATAGTTAGCTCGTTCCATCCCCCTTTTACATGTTCGTTGCTTGGGTTCAAGGTCAGACCGATTTGCAGTTGCTAACCAAGTATATATTTATAGACAGCACTCATGTGTTTTTGTCTGCTCATGTCTGACTCAGGGAGCTACTGAAGGACCATCCGTTCTTCTATGTACCAGAGGTGATAGACGAGCTGAGCAGCCGCCATGTTCTGACTACTGAACTTGTTCCTGGATTTCCCCTGGACAAAGCCGAGAGCCTCTCACAGGAGCTGAAGAACGAGGTACAGATGATGATGGAGGACTGGGCATGAATATGCTAGTGGATGTGTTCAGAGGGCCTTTCTCACATCGGCTTTCTGCCAGTGCAGTGAACACAAGAAAGCACCAAAACCAAACAAAACTGAGGCTGATCTGACGTGTGTGTGTGTGTGTGTGTGTGTGTGTGTGTGTTTTTAGCTGCAGAATTAATGTATATCTTTGTTTTTGTCTCAGATCTGCCTCAACATCTTGACTCTCTGCCTCAGAGAGCTGTTTGAGTTCAGGTACATGCAGACTGACCCAAACTGGTCCAACTTCTTCTACGATCCACAGACACACAGGGTGAGTCACGAAGTCAGTTCAGCTATAGAAACAAGTAAGATGGTGCTGAAGGGTTGAGAATAATAGAAATGGGAAGCATTAACTGATTTGTGTCCCTCTAGGTGGCGCTGTTGGACTTTGGAGCCACGAGAGGATTTGATCAAACTTTCACTGATGTCTATATAGAGGTGAGACCCGAGAGCTACTGCTATATAATCATTATGAATGATGGTATCGTATGCTCTTTACGGGGCTGCACAAACCTTCTGTATATTAAGCTACTGACTTGACAGATACGTGAGCCTTTATTGACTGGTGAACTTGGTTACTTATATGATCTTCAGACCAAATCAGAAGCTGTTAAAAGGCCCTAATAATTCATGGCAAACGAAACCCTGTAAACGGGATTAAAATCTCATCGTGGATGAAGGAAATGAGAGTAGCATGTGACCCGTGTGTGATTGCAGGTTATCCGTTCAGCTGCCGAGGGCAACAGGGAGGGAGTCCTGAAGAAATCTGTAGAGATGAAATTCCTCACCGGATACGAGTCCAAGGTAATAAATATAACACACACAGTGACTCCGTACATGCAGGGTAGCCTTCAGTGAAAATGCAAGATGTGACCACAAACAAGTAAAACGTGGTGTGCGTTTTTCTCGTGCTGCCCAGGCGATGGTGAACGCCCACGTGGATGCGGTGATGATCCTCGGCGAGGCTTTTGCCTCCGTGGAGCCCTTCGACTTCGGTAGCCAGTCCACCACCGAGAGGATCCACAACCTCATCCCCGTGATGCTCAAACACCGGCTCACCCCGCCCCCGGAGGAGACGTACTCGCTCCACCGCAAGATGGGCGGCTCGTTCCTCATCTGCTCCCGGCTCAATGCGAAGCTGCAGTGTAGGGACATGTTCCAAATGGCATATCAGAAGTACTGGGAAGGGCGCACGCCACCGTCTGACTCAGCATAAACCCGTCAGTGTTTGGCCATTTGACGAACTCGGCCGGCAAAGTGCCCACCGATGCCAAAACGGGAGGCCTGAACCGGTCGCCAAGCACCAGCGTGTTGGGCATCTAAAAAAAAAAGAAATAAAAGAAAAGCACTTACTGTATCGACACCCATCTTTTTTTTTTGTTTTGAAAGAGGGAGCAGCAGCAACACTGCCTGTGTTGTGTTTAAGGCCAGAAGACAATAAAAGGTGTGTGTGTGTGTGTGTGTGTGTGTGTGAGAGAGCGAGCGAGCGAGGGAGACGAGTGTAAAAAGGTCGAATTTGCATCTCGATGATTTCACAATGATTCTTGCATTTAATGTTGCTGTGATTTGTTGAGCTTTGGGATGAACTGTAAAGTTTGCCACTTACCGTAAATGTCATGACATTTATTGTATTATCTGAGCTCTGATTTTAGGCCAGAATAACAGCACAGGTATTTCTGCTTCTGTTTTTTTTAAAAACACATTTAATTAGATATTGTGGATATGAATTATAAGTCTTGGTCTAAAAGCAGACTGTAGATAATTAGTCATTTTGATAAAAAATAAAATTATGAGGATTATTTAACCCTTTTTTTCTTTTTTTTTTTAAGTTGACAAAGTGATGCTTCTCAGCACTTACACACAAGGAGGTGTGACTTTAGCATATGTATATGTAGTATACGGGATTTTGCGTATTAATGCAGCCGTACCGGACTAAACGGTGTTGTTATGGCTTGTAGCTTCAAAGGGAAATTTTTTTTATGGGAGTAAGATCGATTCAAACTGTTACTCTGTTTCAGTCGGCCCCTGGTCAAGACCTAAACTCACAGGGAATTCTGAACGAGTGCTCGCTGTTTCCTTTTTTTAAGTACACGTCTTGACCTCCTACTGGGTTTAAAAAGTTCAAACAGCTAATAATGAGCCAGCGTAGTGGCATTGTTGCTCATAATTTAAATTCTGTCAGGCATAATTCTGTTTTTTGATTTTCAGTTTTGACAGAGTAACACAGAAAACAAAACCACATGGATCCACGTTGCTCTCCGTTTTAGACATGAAGGTTTCCCAGAAGAAACGGGTCGTAGCTTACATCAAACACTGGACCTGAATGTTAACAAACTACCTGGATGGAAAGCGTTCATCCTGATAACGCACAAGATCAGCTTGTGGGCTCGACTCGCTCCCACAAGTCGGTAATGTCTCCACGCCTCCTCGCGTGGGAAAAAAAAAATCCTCCTGGCTAGTGTGCGACTGTGAAAGTTCTCTATGATCTGCTGTGTGAATACTGCTATAATGAAATGGTGTGAAAATGGGGGAGTGGGGGGGAGAGAGAAAAAAACAAGGTGCCTGATTGATGTTTCTAGCAGGTGGTTTGTAGCTAGAAATCTCTGCTTTATATTTCATATTATGTATCACTGAGAAAAGGGTTTAAATTTTGTAATCGATGCATTCTTAACTGAAAGTTGTAATAAAATATTGTATGAAAAGAGCAAATGTTTGATCTACTCTGGTTGTGTGTGTAGTCAGCCCATTACTATTACACAGGCACATGTGTATATAACCCAGATTCTGGTGTATGCTGGCCTGCAGGTTGGGTTGTAATCTGTTTAAGAAAGAAAAACGAGTGAAAATACAGCAGGGAGGAGAGGTCATCTTCATCTTCCTTATTTAGCAACGTCTTGGCCAGCAGTGGAGGAACTGGCAGAGAGCCTGGGAAATGAGAAAGTGCACTCAAATATTCAGACGATGTGCACCCATATGCTTAAAATACCCAACCAAATAAATCCTGCTCTTACTCGTGCACGGGGGGATTGAGTTGTTTGGGGTGAGTGGGTGTAGGCAGACGCGCTCTTCCTCTATGAAGTGCCCTTTCCGTGACGCTTTTCGCCGTTACAGATGATTACGGCTAACCAGCGCGTTCATAAGCGCACAGCCTGGTGTAATTCACTGGGTAGCCAGCACGCGGCGCTGCTTAACAGGTCAGCCGCTGCAATAGAGACGACATCCTGATACAAGAAGAAAACATAAGCAGCCTGAAGCCAGACAGATAATTATATGGAGCTCAGCTGGCTGCAGGTACAATTCTGCTTTATTGAAAATGTCCTGTGTGCAGGGGCGGAAGAACTCACAGGGAGAAATTACATAAAGCAGCAGTGATTAAATCAGGAACATGTACATATGATACTAAGTACTGTGTGTGTGTGTGTGTGTGAGAGAGAGAGAGATTCATACAAATACATGAAAGGCCATAAATTATATCTCTCATCCTGAAGAACATTTTTAACCTGTGCTAGCAAATATTTGTGGCAGCCAAACTAATAGCCCACAGTATTAATTCTTACACTGCAATTAAATATTGGTATGGAAAGCTTGATAAGGGTTTCATTTGATTAATTCTACTCAAATATTATAAGCTTAAATATACAGTACTGTGCAAAAGTCTTGAGCCGCCCCTCATTTCTTCAACTTTTGCCAGCAAAATAAAACATAGGTGCAGTTATTTATTGAAATGTGCAAACATACATGAAACTACAGTATACAAGACAAAGTAAAGTTGATTCATCACTCCATCAGACCTGCTGTTACTGATTTTCAGTCCAGTTCTTGTGTATTTGGCACACTTGAGCATGTTCTCCCTCTTTCCCTTCCTTTAGAATGGCTTCTTGATGGCTCAGCTGAAGGACCACATGCATCTGTCAGGTCCTGTGTCCGGTCTTTGCTGGATTCTTTCCTGAGGACATGACTTTCAGATTCTGTTCATGTGCTGTAGATAGGTTTTTAGGCATGTTGCTTCTTACTTTGTCCCCTCCTCATCCAGTTTCCTCAGATCTTTAAAAGGCACACCGCAGGTTTCTGTGTAAAACCGCTGCTGGTGCAAAAATACAGTTTTTCTGTTATCTTTGACATTTTTTTTTTGGATTTTTCAGGTACCGTAACTGGACTGCAACCGAGTGAAAAAGCAGCCAATATCCAAAGAAAGTTTTCTGAACAACCTTCAAAAAGCCTGGAGAAGTATTGCTGAAGACCACTTTAAAAACAAAATGATAAAAATTTGGCTCCATGGAAGCAAAAAAAACAGGAGTGGCTCAGTGTACAGCGCTGTAGATTTCCTTAGACTGAACTAAACAAATACAAGAAGCCACATTAGACTCCCAACCAAGTGAGAAAAATGATCAGCAGCCTTTCTGTAAAGTTAGCACTCAAAACAATTTCTCGGGACTCCTGTGTAAACACTGGCTGTGCGGCAGATGAGCATCCAGTTTGGATTAGGTTTTTCCAGCCCACGCTGGTGCCACACTTCATCTCAGTGCCCTGAATGTCTGCACTGACACTCCAACTTGCTGAGCTAAAAGAGAGTTGTGTCAACTGTGGCTGTGTTTACATGACACAGAGGATGGTGGGCGTATTAGTGGGAAGTTGTGGATGAGATGTCTGGTCAGGAAAAAGCAAGAGGTAAGAAATCCTTATTTGGTGACAGAAATCAAGCCTGGGTGCAGTTCTTAAAGGCAAAATGCTCTTACCACATAAGCTTAACCAGCTTTCTTCAGTGTGTTTTTGCATAGTCTGTGTGCTCATGAGTGTGGAGGCAATTTTTATGAGCTAATCAAGAGTCGCACATCTGAGCCTCTAAATCAGATAAACTCTAAATGTCCCTATATTAGGTAAACTCACTTTACCTCCTGGGCCACATGCGGCTCAATTTGATCTCAAGTGGTCTAGACTGGGAAAACAGCTGTGCAATAAGCTACTTTTGTTTAAAAAAAATAAAAGAATGTTCATTCAAAGCCCTTCCTTGGATGCTGGCTGCCTTTTGTTCTGTTCTCTGTCAAGATGATTCCACACGGCTTCAATAATGTTGAGGTCTGTGTTCTGGGGAGGCCGATCCATGACTGACAGTCTTCTATTGTGTTTTTCTATCTAGATTTGCTTTTACTACATAAGCAGTGCGTTTGGTATCATCGCCCTGTTAATTAAATGCTTTCCAGATGGTGTTGCACAGTGGATGAGAATCTGACGGTTCATTTCTGTGTTCATAATTCAAAGCACTTGCAGCCCAAAACCATGACAGAGCCTCCACCATGCTAACAGATGGCTGCTCCATAAGCCTTGTTGCCACTGATTTTTCAGGCCAGTTGTTGTGCAATTTGACATCGTTCAGTCTTTTCTCTCTGTTTCCCTTCCTTAACAATGGCCTCTTGTGCAGCCCTTCCACAAATCCATTTCTGATGAAGCTCCAGCGAGCAGTAGTCTCTGGTCCTGTGTCAGGTCTTTGCAGCTCCAAAATAAAAACAAACTTCAGCTACCCTGGAGAACTGTTGCTCAGGAGGACCACTTTTTAAAAATTAAAATAAATTCTGGCTCCTTGAAAAGAAACCTATGAAGAAATGAGGGGTGGCTCAAGACTTTTGCACACTACTGTAGTTCCTGAATGAGACGAACATTCACACTGGAGCAAAGTGTCAAACGTGACACAGAATTGGCAGTTTTCACATCAGCCTGAAATATATGTTCAATCATGAGTCAAATGTACATCATTTATTTGCATAAAAATGTGCACACACGGTGCTGTACATTACCAGCATGAATGCTCCTCTGTGACTGCCAGATTAAAAACAGGGACTGCAGATACTCGGTCATAAACGATCTTTAAACCAGTTCACATTCTGACTTCTGAGGACTCCTTGAGCAATGAGCTAAACGTGAAACACCTTTAGTTTAGATGGCGGATAACCAGGAAGTCTTTCTTTGAAGCTAGTAGGAAGCAGTTCATCATTAGAGTACGCGTTTAGATTCGCAAGAAATCATTGTACTCAATGAAGGTAAAATATTAATGCAACAAAAACACGCACCACACAAGTAATTCCATAATTAGGACCGAAATGACTTTTAATTGCAAGAGTTTTGTATCAGTTACCTCAAACTGCTTCATACCAATGCAGCAAAGCCACAATAATAAGCTACAATCTCACATTATGCAAGTGGTCATGTGACACCAAAGATTCATGCAGGGAAAAAAAATACTGGTCTATACTATTCAAAAAACATTACATCTATATAATGTTTCCCCCTTAAGCACACTAAAGAACAAAAACAAAAAAGTTGATTGCAATAAAGTTTTTTCAGATCTATGAAGTGAAACTGCAGCACCGCACATACAAACACACATGTGGGAGAACATCAGTCCATATTAAGGCATAAGATATCATCACCATCAGCATCATCATCATCATCATCATCATCATCATCATTATCTCTGTTTTCACACACTAACACTGTACAACATATGCACATTTAAAAGCATAAAAATATTGGTGCTGTCATTTCAATTACAGAGATATTCTTAAAAGGCGTTTGGCTAAGACAATAAAGTCAAAGAGATATTTCAGCATTACGAAGTCGAATGAAGCAGAGTAAAAATCCCAGCATGGATTCGTCTTATTTCACATCCATTTTTCTCTTCCGCATTTCACGAGAAGTAACGCTCCTCTGAGCGTTTTCATCAGCACGCTGCAGCAAACCAATTTCTCTGTTAGATTACAGTAAAGTTCAACTAAACTGTTCTTTTCACTGTACCCAATGTAATTTAAAGCAACACACAACCACTTCATTAGGTACATCTTACTGGTATGAGGTTGGAGCCCCTTTTGGTCCTCACAACTGCTTTAATTCTTCATGACACCGATGCAACAAGGTGCTGGAAATAGTCCTCACATCCATGATGTGAATCTCCCATTTCACCACGTCCCAAAGGTGCCGTATTGGATCAGGATCTGGTGACTGTGGAGGCCATTTGAGTACAATGAGCTCATTGTCTTCTTCGAGAAAGCAGCTTGAGATCATTTGAGCTTTGTGTCATGGTGTGTTATCCTGCTGAAAGGGATGGAAACGGTCAGCAACAGTACTAAGGTAGGCTGTGGTGTTTAAATGATGCTGAGCTGGTATTAAAGTGTGCCAAAAACATATCCCCTCACAGCATTACACCAGCAGCACCCTGAAGCACTGATACGACACAGAACGGATCCATGTTTTCATGTTGTTTACACCAAATTCTGGCCCTACCATCTGAACGTTGCAGCCAAAGCAGACTCATCAGACCAGAAAAACATTTTCCAATCTTCTATTGTTCAATTTTGGTGAGCCCATGTGAACTGTAGCCTCTCACTCTTAGCTGACAGTACCGGCATCCCGTGTGGTCTCCTGGTGCTCTGGCCCGTCTCATCTAAGGTGGTGTGCGTTCAGAGATGCTCTTCTATGGAGTTATTTTTCTGCCAAAACGTTACACACAAATCTAACCTGTTCCACACAAATCAAACCTGTTTCACGCAAAGAAAACATGTTCCACACAAATAAAACCTGTTTTACAAACTATCCTCTGACATTGCACACACAAAACATATTTTACAAACTGTTGTGGAACTTAACATGATCTCTCCTCGAATACAAAACAACTTTTCCTCGAATACAAAACCGCTTTTCCGTGAGTACGAAACAGTTTTTCCGCGAGTACGAAACAG
>VOQJ01017509.1:0-11438 GCA_015052665.1 Apistogramma diplotaenia | reverse complement strand
GGATGGATGGATGGATGGATGGGTGGATGGATGGGTCGATGGATGATGGATGGATGGGTGGGTGGATGGATGATGGATGGGTGGATGGATGGATGGGTCAATGGATGATGGATGGATGGGTCGATGGATGATGGATGGATGGGTGGATGGATGGATGATGGATGGGTGGATGGATGGGTCGATGGATGATGGATGGATGGATGGGTCGGTGGATGGATGGATGGATGGATGGATGATGGATGGGTGGATGGATGGATGGGTGGATGGATGATGGATGGATGGGTGGATGGATGGGTGGTCGGAGGATGGATGGGTGGATGGATGATGGATGGATGGGTGGATGGATGGGTGGATGGATGGATGGATGGGTGGATGGATGGATGGGTCGATGGATGATGGATGGATGGGTGGATGGATGGAAGTGAACAAAAACAGCTGATGGATGGTTGTGTTTCAGCCTGTTCTCCTATAGATGGATCACCCTGCTGCACTCAGGGACGTCATTTATCCTGAAGGTGTTTCAGCACACGTTTACCAAGGTGAGGGCAGCTGCCAGGTGTCTCTAATTAAGCAGCACTCAGGGAAGTCGTCTCACAGTGCTGCTGTTGCAGACGTCTACACACCAAGCCTGTGTCTTGATGTTTTGTCTCTCTGCTTTGTGTATCAGTAAATGTTTTCTGGACATGAGCAGGCGCTTGTATCTCCTTCTAGTTGTTTGGTATCTTTGTGTGTTTGTTTCTTTGCAGCTGCTTTGTGTCTGTACTCTAATGAATATTATTCCTGAACGAGCACAATCTGCGGTTCATTAACAACTTACAGCGGCTCTCAGCATGTCCACACTCAGTTACACTATGCTTATTACTTCAAGCAGCAGCACTAATCCCACTGTGATTCCTTTTTGTTCCACGTGTGAATCCTAACCTGCGCCTGTGGTCACACACACTACTTTGTGTGATGAGTGATTCTTTAATCCTGTCAAGCTGCTTCTTCGGTGGTAGGAGGGTTAATTCAGGAGAAGCTGAGCGGAACAATTCGAGATCGCCGCTCTCTCGGTGCCCAGGAGTCACGTTATTAACAGGAAGTGCTGCAGCAGCGGCGTCTCCTCCTCAGGTCTGGATTAATCCCGCAGGCCAGAGTCTGAGAGGAGTTATTATTGCAGCGGCATTGTTTCCGCCTGCTCGTCAACCTTCGCTCTTCATAATCCATTACGCTGTGATCAGAATGCGCGCTGTGTTGATTGATTCAAATGTGTATTAGATGAGGGGAGCAGAGGCAGATTTAGAGTAATGGAGTCTCAGACCTCGTTCACTCAGCAGATGGATGACGGTGGCATCGGTGCTCCATCAGTCCGGATGCTGTGAGGTAATATTTGGAGTGCGATGGGTGTTCACGTCCATCGCTCTGTTTCCCTTCGCCACCTGTTTTTTCTTCCTCTTCTTCAGGTGATGTCGGCAGGTCGCCTTGCTGCCGAATCGCTGCAGGTGTGACAGTAATGGCTTCTCACATCAGCACATCTGATTTTAAGTGCAGAGGAAATGAAGAACGGCAGGTTCAGAACAAAGTGCTCGTGTCTCGAGCTGAGGCAAAGTGGGACAAGCAGACGCACAAGAACCCCGACGCCATAACCAGGAAGCTAACCCGAACCCTAACCCCTGACCCCTGACCCCTAACGCGAACCCCCCCAACAGTTTTCCCCCTTCACCTGTGACCTTTTAAAACCCGGAGTGCTTTCTGCAATATTAATTAGAGTCGTTATTATTGATTACCTGACTGATTGGCACTGATCACAGATAATGTTAGCGATGCCTGAGCTGCATTAAGGCTGTGGTTTGGGTTCAAATACAGCAGCTACACTCTGAAGAGTCCAGACGAGGAATAAACTTCCTGCTGGAAACTCCAGAAGCGTCGCACTGATGGAACAAGTTGCTCTCTGAGCTGCATGTTAGAGCTTCACAGGATTTATGGTTTTAAACTAATGTCACTTCCTTCCAGTCTACCTGGACGCTTCTCTGACTTTATTTCTTTTCCGCTGCTGCTGTTTCCTGATTATTTCCTAAAAATGACAAATAATAATTTCCCCGGGGAGGGAAAACAATTAAAGCTGTTCAAAACAAAACCACATCTTCACTCCTGTCAGTCAGCGAATTAATATTTGTGGAGGCAGAAAATAAACCCAGGAATGCAGTGTAGTGGCCGGGCAGCGTCTCCCATCTATCAGCACAGCTAATTCACACCCAGAATGAAGCAGCTCCGCCTGAAAAACAGCCATAATTTTGTCCGTCCTTATGTATTTATCAAGATGAATAATCGGGACGAGACACCCCCGAGTCCAGGAGCTGAGAGCGGAGGATCCTTCACCGCCGATCGCTCCGCCACATCAATATTCAGATGATCAGCGGCCCATGAGTAAACAGGAAGAAGCGCTGGCCTCGGCATATTTAAACGCAGCCAGTTTAGCGCGGCAGCTATTAACTGATCTGCCTGTTATTTATTTCCTTTCCTTGTTATTAACGCCGGACGTGATATTATTCTAATTATATCCGGCCCAATCAGCAGTGCGGCCTGTCTGTGGCTCATTTCCATTAGCTTTGTCTTTCACACTGTGATACTAATTCAATGAGACATCAAACATTTAAATGGAGCTGAGATGCAGAGGTCAGGAGTTTCTCACTGGCTTTTTTCTCTCTCTTATTGCTTTGCTGTAATTGTGTTTGTCCCCCCGCCGGATGACTGATCGCTGCGAGCGGCCCGTCCCATCAGATGAGCTGCACACTAATGACTTAGTTTGCTCTCTAATGCTAATATGTGTTTTGTTGTGGACTAGGCGCTGCCGGACTCCGAGCTCCATCCGAGCCTCGACTCCCACAACGGGATGGAAAAGAAAGTGTGAAGGAACAGAAACACAAAATCAGACCAAACAAACCAGGCATCAAACCTCAGTTCTGTTTTCTATCCGCTGCTGTTCTTTAAACACGAGCTCTGTGCAGCTACTTTGTTTAAATAGCACTTAGAAGCACAACAGTCAATAAAACAACAGCATAATTAAAAACAGTACAATGAAAGGCATAACAAGAATATTAATAAATAACAATGACACCATGTAAAAGAGTAAAGGTGAGGAAGCAGGCTGCTTCCCTCTGAGGGGGTTTCACCTTCCTCATCAGTGCTCTGTGCCGCCTCTGCGTAATTCTGGGATGCTAACGAATCAATCAGGACACAACAAAGACAAAAGCTGGTTAAAACTCCAGGTCTGCAGGTTCAGGGCACGGACGTTGGCTTCAATTTAAAACCAGGAAGCCACACAATGTGGACAGTAATACGCATCACACCATCAGGAGCTGCTCAGATATGGAAAGCCGTCAGGAGGTTTGGAGCCCTGCGGCCACTGCGTCAGCGGCGAGTTTACCTGTAACTTTATGTGGGCTGAGACTTCATGGCTGAGCTGCTGTGGTTCCTAAATGCTTCCATGACAACACCAACAGCTGACTGTGGAATATCTGAGACGGAAGCCGACCTGTTGCAGACACAACGTCCTCGCTGGAGCTCAGCGAGCTCTTTGGAGCGGCCCGTTGTTTCACAGGTGTTTGTAAAGGCAACATGACCAGGTGCTTCATTTAATACACCTGTTATTCTGGCAAGACATTGTTCAGATACTTCAGGCCACTTCTTACAAAACACACTTTGGGGAACAAAGTCAAAATAAAAAGACTCCCACACCAGATGCTCATCTGTCTTATGATATTGGCTGTTATGAGGGTTTGTCCTGTAGTGATGGAGCTGAGAGCTGAGGTGGGTGAGGAGGAGGTGGGGGAGGAGTCCTGATAATAGTATTTAATTTATCACTTAAAGTGGTGGTCGACCTCTGCCTGTCCCGGTCCCTCCATCACCTCCTCAGCTGCTCCTTTTAATTGTCGAAGCCCAGAGAGTAAATGAAAATCAACTGGACTCATAATGAATAGAGGCCATTACTCTGCTGAAACACACACACACACACACACACACACACACACACACACACAGCAGAACAAAGGCAGATGGAAGGTTTGAGCTCAAGAACCTGTAACATTACGCAGATACAAAGAACAGGACATGAACGTCTCTTCAAGCTTCTGATGAATCCAAACTCTCCCAAAGAAAAACTGTAAAACAAAGAGACTACAGCTCCATGATTCATCCATTCTGTACCAAAACACGAGCAGGGCGACAGACCAGCTGACTCAGGAAAGCAGTCGCACCATGTACCTCTTTGCAGAAAAAATGCAGAGTGGGGTATAAACAGAGTGCATCATGGGAACCCCCCAGCAGCCTAGGCCTATAGCAGCATAACTAAGGGGGCTTCAGGGTCACCTGGTCCAGCCCTAACTATGAGCTTTATCAACAACCATACCTGCATGGACATGTTCTCATCCGCTGGTTTCTGAAGCCCTGGTTTGAAGCGTTGGGATTAGCTTCTTCGCCTTGGCTTACAAAGAAAAACAGACAATCCTCAAGATTTACAAAACAGAATTATTTATACAATGTGACCCAAAAAAGGGAGACTGATCCCATAGACTCAGCAGGAAAGTCTTTGCAGAGGTCAAATGTCAAAGAGTTTTTCCATCAATTTCTATGCTATCGCCACCTAGTGGCCTTCATATAGAATGCAGAGTTAAGGCACTTCTGGAAGCTACGTCCACAGTTAGTTTGTTGACATCAACAGAAAAAAAATAATAAAACTGAGACTTTTAAACTTTGTAAAAGTTTTTGAGTGCTACTTTATGTCTGTTCAACACTGGAAACAAGCCTGCACTGTCACATTTCTCTATTACATGTACTGTTAAAGTTACTAATCACGCACAGGTATATGTTGCCTAGCTCGGTAGCTAGCTAACCACCCTGTCTATGTTATTCTTGACTGTTACTGTTAAAAAACACAACTTTTTTATATATTATTACAGGATGCTGGCTATACTGTTTAACACAAAGGTTATCATCCAGAATAACAGCTGGTTGAATTTTGTTGGCAGGTTAGCCAAGTAGCATTTCCAATCAGATCGGTTTTCTGAAAATGTTATCAAGCGAGAATTCTACGGTAAGCTGGCTATCTGTTACCTGATGACACTATAGTTTTTAAGTTCATTAGTTTACGCCAACGTACAAGCTTAGATTTATAGATTTGGTTGATTCTACCCACTCAAGACAGTATTTTGCTCTGTGAAACTTACAGTTCATCCATGTTAGTGTTAGCTACAATTAGCTGGAACAAAGACCGCTCAGGGTAGGATTTAATCCTAATAACCAAACAGAGATCTTTCCATAGATTAAAAGCCCTGCTGATATTGGCCATAGCTTCAACATCAGCAGGGCTTCATTAAATAAAACTGGCTTTCATCATGCTAATAATAGCTTAGCTGCTAACATTGAGACTCAGTTTAGCTGCTAGCTAGCTAACCTTAACTAGCATCATTGCCAAATACAAATGAGCCACTTTAATGTGCTCTTCTCTTCCCTCAACCGGTCATGGCAGATGGCTGCCCTTCCCTGTGCCTGGATCTGCCACAGGTTTCTTCCTGTTAGAACTGAGTTTTTCATTCCCACTGTCGCCAAGTGCTTTTAAGGGGTTGTCCAATTCTCTGGGTTTCCTTCTGTAGGATCTTTGCTTTACTATATACAATTACTGTTATATAAATAAAGTTGAATTGAATCATTGTCTTTTTGTTTTTGGGTGGTGTTTTTGTTGGGAGCTATTCACCATTGGTAGGTAGGATACTCAGGAGCTAAACACTGTAGGCCTACACGATTTTAGTGGAAAATTCGTACTCTTATTTGTAAAATGCTGTGTGGGTTTCATTTAATTTCAGTGCACATAATTCAAGTATCAAACACTTTAAACAGTAAATTTATTTGTGGCTTTGAATTTATATGAGCTGTAAAAGCATCCTTATTGTTGAAGTTTCATACTTAAGATGTTTTTCTCAATTAGGTGAATTACAGTTATGGTTGTAAAATTTATGATTTAAATACAGTTTATAATTTTTGCCTTTTTTTTTTAGATATTTTTTGGCCTTTTTATGGCTTTATTGGTAGTTGTGTAAGTGGAGAGAGACAGGAAAGTTGGAGGAGAGAGACGGGGAAGACACGCGGGAAAGGGCGACAGGTCGGGAATCGAACCTGCGCCACCCGCACCGCCACGCGGCATATATGGTCGCCTGCTCATGCCCTGAGCCACCCTGGCGCCCTAATTTTTGCCTTTTTAAGCTTCAAATGTGACAGCAATTTGGAGACAAAGTCAGAATGAGATGGTTTAGTCATGCAGAGGAGGGATAATGGATATATTGGACAAAGGATGATGAAGATGGAGCGGCTCCGGAGGAGGAAAAGAGGAAGACCTTGGAGGATGTGCAGAAGGTTGGTGTGACAGAGGAGGATGCTGGGATAGTGGGAGATGGACGGAATGAAGAACATCATCAGGTTACATATATTTCTCTCGGCACAGTGAAGGCATTTATGAATTTGATTACTGGGTAAAAACCAGATTGCATCTGTATATCAACAGACTCTTTCCATGCCTGGATCTGAACTTGGACCTGGACCTGGACCTGGACCCGAGGTTCAGCGTTGAGCCGGTTGGGACAGATCCATGGATGAGCATCTTCACTCAGGTCGGTGTAATGAAAAGCCTCTGAGCTTCTACGTGCTAAAGAGTTCATTACGCCCCGTCATCAATCCTTCCTCTTTCTGAAGCATTACATTCATCAGGAAAATTAAAAAAGTGTCATGTCTGCAGTGATTTGTATTCTTCCATCAAAAACACACACCGTCGCTCTGCCTCAATTTGCATATTCTCAGGATGTAATAATAACTCATTGGGGCCGGGCTCAGCCTGAAGAGCACCAGGGATGAGATGGAGTCGCAGCAGGAGAACAGACCAGGAGAGGCTGAAAACCACCGAGATTGTAGTGTGAAAATGTTAGTCATGTGAACAGAGTCGTCTTTGTCCATTGTGTGGGCACCTGGTTAAATTTATACACGGTGAGAAATCACTGTGATCAGATGTTATATTCTTAGATCAGGTCGATGCTGCCCATCGCCTGGTGACCTCATCTTGAAACCAGACATGAGGCATTTGGTCTGATTGTGGAAAAGTCTTCACCCAGGATAATCCTCATTTCAGGAAGGCCTGAAAGTTGTGATGAGTAAAGTGCTAACAGAGCTCAGAGACATCTGTACACCCGTCTGAAGTATTCATGGGACCAGAACTGTTAACATTATGCAGGTTGTAGGCAATTCGGCCTTGGTTGAGTTTTTATATACAGATGCTCCATCTTTCATGTGGACCAGCCACACCCATCAAAACCAGTGATTTTATTCATCGAAAAGGTTCTTTAAAAATGAGATGAAATGTCCACCGTTTGTCTCCTTTGAACCACAGCTGCTGCTCAGTGAGAGTGGCCTCCTCTTGTTGACAGCTGGCATCAAGAATCAAACAGGAAGCAGACATGTTAGTACAGTTAACCACACAGCAGCCGCGGAAAGAAAAAAGCACTGATGATCAGGCGTTCGTGCTTCCCAGGAAACCTGGGTGCTGGATCCCGTCTTTGGTAATAAATCCCAGTGGTGCTGCGGGTGCCTGAAGGTGGCTGGGGTCCTGTGGTGACCCAGGGGTGGGCGGGGTGGATGAGGGTTATTATGTTGATGATATATGCATTGGAGAGGAGGATCAGAGATGGAGGACACAGCTGACTGAGTACATTTACATGACGGCTTTGTTAGGAAGCTGGTGAGAGATGACGATGAGGTTCATGCAGTGAGAAGCTGTTTCTCGGAGGGTGGGAGAATCACCCCCACTGTGGAAAAGAGCCGGACACTCAGAGGATATACAGGAAAAGACGACAGGTGACGACAGACGAGGTGAAGCCTGCAGAGCAGTCAGAGTGCCGAGTTGGACCAAAGCCTCGTTCCAGAAGGATCACCTTATAACTGTTTTTCCACTGAAGTGGCAGCACGGTGACGCTCCTGTGGACCAACACGCTGTGACCATGATGCCTTCGTTTGCCTTGACACACTGCAGCCACTAATGGGAACGCCGTGTTTCATAATCCACGAAGGTCTATGGACACTCGGAGGCTTCAAAAAAGTCAAGCTTAACAGCAGAAATAAATATGCTTACCTGGAAGGGGGCGTGTCAATAACTCACCTGTTTAAATTCTTTTATAGCTTAAAGTTTGCATCATTAGGGGCGTGGCCTGTGTTCTGACAGGTGGATGTAGCTGCTGCAGTAACTACATCAGACATAGTTCACAGTGAATGTAATGTAATGGACTAGTTCTTATGTAGCGCTTTTCTACTCTTCTGAGCACTCAAAGGCTTCATGTCATTCCTACAGGCTACAGCCATCTTCTATTTACAGTCTCTGACTTTGGCGTATTGCTTCGTTATCTCACGGGGGGACCCGACGATCTGGTTTCTTACCTGGGGGGGTTTCTCTGGGTCACATGATGAGCCCTGATGAATAGAATTAGCCCAAACAAATGGAGGCCTCTGATCATATCTTTAGTCGGGTTTTTGCCTTTTCGTCTTTCATTGGGGGGATAATCAGCTCCGATCCAACACACGGCATCAAATAGTGAAGAGGAGCGTTTGACTGGAGTCGACGAGCCGCGCGTTTTGTTTTGAAGTGCTGAGCGTTCGCCAGCGGCAGCGACTGGTGAAATCTTGTGCCTGCCTTTAATTTTAATGATGCTCTTCCTCCAGCTTAAGTGAAGCCTTCCACAGTGGGCGCTGGGTTTCCACCTCCTTTGAAATCACATGTGAGTATATATTTAATTTTGCTGCTGGTGGCTGCGGGCGCTCGCAGACACAGAAATTAATTGGCACAACATAATGTGGCCTTATCACGTCCCGCCTTCGTTATCTCGACTGAAGCAAAAGTTGCTGTGAGTTTTCTGCACTACTTACCTGAAAGTTTCTTGACTCTGTCGGCAGGGGAGCGCGATTCCCTCGGTAAACTTCCAGCCGACTGCTTTCCATCTCGAATGTAAATAAGTTGGTGTGAAATTCATAATGCGTACAAGTGTGGGAGATTTGCATTTGCCTCACAATCAAACTCTGCTCTCTTTGCTCCCAAATATGTTCAATAAAAGATCCCACAAAGGCTACATGTGTTTGGCTGTTTGCCTGCTCGCTTCATCTTTGTATGTTAACGGGAGAAAAGTACACTTTACAAAGGTTGGCTGTTTTCCGGCAGCCTTCCAGCCGGATCCCGTTTCAGCTGCAGCAGCGGGGCGGAAGGAGATCAAATATTTATGCTAATTGTTGCAAAACTTCCCACAAAAGACGACAAGAGGCGCGTGATGAGGAGCTGTCAGCGGGCTGTCACGATGACGAGCTGAAAGGCAGGAGGCGCGGGAATCAAAGGTCCCGCAGAAGGTCGGAGCCCCTTTGGAGGAGCTTCTAATGAAGGGCTGGCATCAGGAGCACGTCGGGCCCGATTAGCAGACATGGGCGTCACTCGGGCCTGCAGGCGAACTCTGCTCCTACCTGATCCTCCGTCTCTGTCAGCGGCGGCGTCGACGTGCGAGGCCCGACATGAAAGCAGGATGCGGCCCTGCTGATAAACTTTGCATGCTCCCCAAGAACAGGCAGAAGAAACGGAATGAGGAGCATTAAAGATGCGCGGCTCCGTCGGCGGGCTGAATCAAACTTTTACAGCTGCTTCATTTGCATTTGGCTGCGCAGAGCAGCGGGCCTCTTTGTTCCCATCACGATGATTCAACAAGCTGCGGCGTTCACGGATCCTTCAGCAGGAAATATTTGTTGTTTTCTGTCGGTTTTTGCTCCGCGCGCTTCTGACTGTTAATCTGCGTTTAGCCGGCGGGAAGCGCGCGTCGCAGGGCCGGATCGCCGCTCGCGGCCTCGCTTTGATCAAAGCGGCCCGCTGGAAGAAGCTCCTCCAGGGCGGGAAAAGAAGGCGCTTGATCTCTGCGCTTAATTAGCGACGCGCTTCTTAATTGTTCATTTTCCAGATCGCGGCCCCTGGTGCGCTCATCAGAATTCAGGACTTGAGCTTTGATTTGAGCTGAAAAGACACTAAATGGTTTCAGTGAAATCTGCTGCTCTGCATTATACATGCGCCATTTGTCTTTTTATCTCTCAAATCTTCAGTAATTGCTTCTTCCTGCAAATTATCTGTGATCACAGCTGGAAGAGCGATTCAGGTGTCCGCTTTCTTTCAAATCCGCGAACATTTTGACTGCTCGGTGATGGAAGATGGAGAGGAGAAAGAAATGAGGGGAGACCTTTAACAGTCTGGGAGGAAACAGCCGAGAGCGACGCCACCATTAAAACTAAACCTGCGGCAGGACGGGGTGGGGGGGTCAGAGGCAACACCCCCCCCCCGTCCCCAGAGGAGCCGGCCACCTCCTGCTTCAGACTTACAGTCATTTATCGGATCATTGTTAATCCACACTGAAAACACTTTTTTAACAAGTTTATTTATTCAGCAGCTTCCAGACACGAAAAACACCAAAACAAACAAAATCAATATTCAAATAAAAAAATCAAAGGTGCTTTTTTACAGATTAATACATCTAACAATCATAGTTTAAAAACTCTAAATTACCCGACACCATTATGAGAACATGAAGAAACAGCAGATATGAATTCATGATTAAAATCTGTGTATTGGGTTAAAGAGATATTAACTGAACCAGAGCTGGGCTCTACCTGCAGAATAGAGTAGAATAGAATAGAATGCCTTTATTTATGCCTTTACAGAATAAAATAAATGGTTACAAAATATATAAATGATGGTGACAGATATTGTTCAGTGTGAATAATATTGCATAAAGATGTGGCATTGCACAGAGTGTGTGTGTGTGTGTGCGTGTGTGTGAGTTCAGGGTGGTTATTGCTGTGGGAAAGAAACTGTTCCTGAGTCTGTTTGTTCTAACTTTGATGCACCTGTAGCTCCTGCCAGAGGGCAGCAGGTCAAAGGTCAAAGCCAGGGTGGGAGCTGTCCTTGGTGCTGTTCTTGGCTCTGCTGAGGCAGCGGGAGGTGTAGATGTCCATCAGGGAGGGGAGAGGGCAGCCAACGATCCTCTGTGCTGTCTTGACTACCCTCTGAAGCCTCTCTGTCTGCCTGAGTGCAGCTGCCGTACCATACTGTGATACAGTACGTCAGCAGGCTCTGATGGATGAAGGTAGAAGGTCAGCAGCAGGTTTGAGTCCAAGTTGTTCTTCCTGAGGACCCTCAGGAAGTGAAGTCGCTGCTGAGCCTTCTTGATAACAGCTGTGATGTTATCTGACCAAGAAAGATCAGCAGAGATGTGGACACCAAGAAACCTGAAGGTGTGGACCCTCTCCACAAGCTCTCCGTTGATGTAGAGGGGGGCTGGGTCAGTCCTGTGCTTCCTGAAGTCGACGATGATCTCTTTGGTTTCCATGGTGTTCAGTGTCAG
>VOQJ01017502.1:6577-19318 GCA_015052665.1 Apistogramma diplotaenia | reverse complement strand
TCCACAAAGAGCATGCGAGCGTAGCTCTGCTGCTGCTCCAGGCAGCGATGGCGTCCTCTGTGGATCTGTTTGCACGATATGCAAACTGATGGGTGTCAAATGTGGGGGAGAGATGGTCCTTGATGTGTTGGAGAACCAGCCTCTCAAAGCACTTCACACATCTCCCGTGTGTTATTGCTGGACAGGTGGGACTCTATTCTGCTCCTGTAGTCCACCTTGGCTTTCTTAATTCCTCTTTTCAGGTCAGTCCTGTAGGTCGGAGAGTGCATTTCCAGGCCAGGTTGTAATGGTTTTTACAGCTGGCCTGGCTCTCCATCTGAGGGGGGGCTGTAAGCTGGGGTGAGTAGCAGAGAGAGATGATCGGACTGACCGAGGTGGGTGGTGCTTGTCAGATGCCCGTAGATAGGAGGGTTGCATTTTCTCTCTCTCCTGCCCTTCCTTATCTACCCGCTTTGCTGCTTGTTTCACATATTGTCCGAACACCGAAATTATGGATTTGGCGAACTGGGCTTTCAATGGGATTGATAGAATTTTCTCTACGATAAGATTGGGGAAAGTGTCCTCATGGAACCGACCCAGTTGTATACATCTCAGACTCATGGGGCGTCTGGAGACCCTTGTGTCCTGCTACTCTGTCGGTCGAGAACATTGAAGATGCACACATATTTAGCTTTTTGGAAATGGGGGCTCTTCTGATTGGGCTTGGAGGATACCTGTTCTTAAAGCAAATCAAGAAAATCTGGGTGGCGGTTTGACCCCTGGCAGGACTGCTTAACTGGATGGATGGGCTGAGCAGAGGCATACAGACTCAAAACCAGCACCTACTGGACCTGAGCCGCAATCTGGATGCTCGCATTCCAGCTTGAATGGACTCGCAGGTGAAGGGGATTAGATCTGGAGATAAGTATGTTCTACACACTGAATGGACGGTAACTCAAGAATTTGGCCAGTTAGACTTGTTGAGAGTACCCTGGTGAACAGTAAAACTGTTTAATCACAACAATAGCAGTCTGTTTCCAAAACAAATGTGTCATCTAGGATTTGGTTCCCTTAGCCAGTCTTGACTGGTATAACATCTCTCTGGGAAGGTATGTAAAACATGCTCTTCTCACCCCCTCCTTCCTGTGATTTGTGTGAACTGGATCTGGTGAACCACGGCCGCTGACGAAGGCCATCATGATCAGCATCATGTGTGGTGGGGGAGCCAGGTCTGGGCTGCACAATGCTTCTGACCTTCTCGTCTCTGTTCCATGCACACTATCGGCAGGTCAGGCAGTTTGTGTCATGGTCCTGGGTGGGTTGCCCAGTGTTAAATGTTGTGTCATCTGACTCCGTTTTTTTTTTTTTGTGATTCCTCTGTTTCAGTGTTCATGTGGTTTAGGTTCTTAGTTCAGTTTAGATTATGGATCTTATATTTTTTTAATCCTTGCTCACGGTCTTGTTTCTCCTGCATCTCTGTGTTCCAGTGTTTATTGTCTGTCTTTGTCCATCATCTCTGGTATATATTGGTCCTCATGTTCTGTCAAGTCCTTGTGTATGTCATGGTTTGTCACTTTCTATTTTATTTTGATGGTCTCATCTTACCCGTACTTTGTGTTTAGTTTTGCTTCCTCTGTGTTATTAGTTCCCTGCTGTTTTCACTTGTCCTGATATTCTTGTGCGCATTTCTCTATTCTTTGGTTTGTGATCTGCATTCCCCTTAGCTGTGTGTCCCCTGTTTAGTGCTTTGTTCGCCCCTTTCTCCCTGGCTTGGTGTTTTTGCTTTTAGTATTGCCTTGGTTGAAATTTTTTTATATTTTGATTTGCACCTTTGGACCACCAGCATTAAAACTGTGTGAGTCCAGCGCTGTTTTCTGCGTCCTGCATTTGGGTCCAATCAGCTCACCACATAGCTGCAAACCTGACAGTCTGTTAGCAAACAAATCAATTGCAACAAAGTCTTCAATGCAGAATACCACTTTGCAACCAGTTGCAACTGTCAGAAATCTCCTTGAACCACTCACCAACCATGGTTGCTAACCAATCTCTAGGACTGTGACTAGGGCCTAACTCATCAGTCTAATTTGTACAGCCAATGTAGTAAAGTGTGGGAGATTGCTTGTCCCCAAACAATGTAGCATACTCACTTTGGTGTTCCCCACCAAAATAGTGGGTTTGATTTTTTTCCCTCTAGGCCTACTAGTTTTTTAAACATTTTTAGCAATAGCTATAAAATAATTTGGCATATTCATGATTCTCAGGGTGTTTGCTCTAATGACCTTAGCAATCCCCCTTCTCTTCATTAGGTCCACATTTTAATCTGTGAAAAACTTTGGTTAATGACCAAATAAATGCAAAGTTAATGACATTCCCAACAGCCTCAGCTCTACTTTGATTTCACTGCTAATTAAGAAATGAAGCTTATCCGTACGTTCAGTTGGGGAGAGCTCTTTCCCCACGTTCTGTCTCTAGTCTTACAGTGAATGTTGGCTATTCTCGCTGCAGTACTCTCCTCATCACTTTTGCTTTCTCACGCTATCAAATTCACTTTCAATTTCAACATCAATACTTCTTTTTTTTTTAGTTATCTGTTTTTCCATTTCACCTCAGCCAATCTGTTCCTACAGTCCTCAATATTTAAAGTTAATATTTATTAGATGTGTTTGGTTGCTGTAAATATGCTCGGTCAAGCCCCAAAATCAAAGAATTTTGCTTGCAATTTCATCAGACAGCAGAAAAAGCTGCTGTGCCACTTTTTTAGAGTTAATTATTCCCTGGTTCTGTGACAGCAGCTTTAATGGTGGGGTGAGGTTTTACTTGGCTTAACAGCAATTATTTGCTAAAATACCAGTAGTGAAATGCTTGGTTTATCATGCTGGTTGGAGTTTTTAAATGAAGGCTTTTGCTTGAAAAAATGAATAAGAAATTTATGGATTGGTTTTCTTGAACTAAAGGGATTTCAGAATCCCCTGACATGTTTCAGACCAATACACATCTTAAACGTAACGATACTTTTGAACACACATTCGGAGCTTGCCTAATTGCCTTGCTTTTGCTTGCCTTGCAATTTGACAACAAGAGCATAACATAAGGGCTCATTTACGTGACCTGCATTTATAACTTTAATATTTGCACATAAGTGTTGGCATAACTAAAACACAGTGACACACAAGTTTTTCTGATTGTTGCCTTGGGTTCAAAAAGCATATTCTTGTCAGACTTGTGAGCACCAAGGGACTGTTGGGGTTATGTACTTGAATAATTAAAAATAAAAGAAAGTAAAGAATGGAAAGAATTCAAGCAGAGCGAAAACTTGTGATATAAGTGAGGAGAAGGTCATAGCTGAGGGCAGGCAGTGCCTCAGAGGAGATTGGGAGTTCAGAGACAATGAAAATAAACCCAATAGATCTTATCACCTATGCATTGTCTTGTCTTCCATTGTGATAGGGCAAAATCACGTCAGGGATAAACACAGTATGAATTTTTAAGAAGTGACTCTCCTTATTTTTATTCTGTCTTATTTTGCCTCTGCTCAAATGACCTCCGGTAATCTTCAGAGGTGAATATTGCCATTTTCCTGAAACCTGAATATGAAAGAAGATTGTGAGACCCACCAGGGGACTTGAAACGCAGGTGTTGAATATTGCAGTATATGTATTTCATTAGAGTTTGGCAGTTTGAATGATGTGGTTGGAAATATTAAAAGCAGCATAGCTCTCCGTGCACTGATGTGAATAGTTAAGGCCACCTTGGTGGTGAAGACAATTCAACAAAGGAAAATGGACATAACACATGCAAAACTTTGAGAAACTTATCAATGTATATTTGCATATTCCTATGAAAGATTTCAGCTGAGATCAGCCATTTCCTTCAAAGTGAAGAAACAGCTTTTGCGTCAGGCACAAACACATGCAGCATGAATGAAATGTGTGAAAGTGTATCTTATACAGGCTGTATGTAGAATGAGCCTCATATACAGAAGCTTTCCTTTGAATACATGCGGCACACAATTTCATCATGCAAATGAGATGTAAATTTACCTCAGATAACCCAACATATGGCATATAGATATACTGAAATGGGGTCCAGATCAGGTTACATACATTCATAAAGATGGCCATTGATCTGCATTTAGACATCCAGCTTACAAAGCGAACAGCAACAATGTGTGTGAAGTTTCTTGGGATCATTTCAAAAATTGTTGTATAAAGGCTGATACTTGTCATCCATCCATCCATCCATCCATCCATCCATCCATCCATCCATCCATCCATCCATCCATCCATCCATCTTCTTAACCACTTGTCCAATTTAGAGTCAGGGCTGGTGCAACTTGGATAGAGGACGAGTCACATGGCTAGCACAGAGACACAAACAACACTTCATGCTCACATTTGTATCTACAGCCGATTCAGAATCCCCAATTAATTTAACATGCATGTTTTTGGATGATAGGAGGAAACTGGTGTGCATAGAGTGAACCCATGTAGAACAGGAAAAACATGAAATCTCCACAGAGAAAGGTCCAGGCCAGCTAGCAAATTCATTCCCAGGACCTTATTGCTGTTACCAAGACACCCTCTCTATTGTACTTCCTGCAAGACATTTAATTTGCACTTATGCAAGAATATTTTAACAATATGAAACCACACATTAACACTGATAAATGTGCCGTAATAAGTAAATTCACTGTCATCATTGTCATTATTTCTATGGAGCATCCATAGTTTTTCATCATATTATGACCCAGTGAACAGGAAATCTTGATAGTTTTATGAAGCACACACAACTGTCCATGCATACATAATTAACATTGTACGGTGGTGAAAATAATTGATCCCTTGCTGAATTTGTAAGTTGGCTCATTTTCCAAAGAAATGAACAGTCTCTAATTTTTATCGTAGCTTCACTGAAAAGAGACAGAATATCAACCAAAATCCAGAAAAAAACACACATTACATAAGAGTTAGAAATTGATTTGTGTGCCATTGTGTAAAATAAGTATTTCATTCCCCAAGCAAAAAATGACTTAGTACTTGGTGGAAAAATTCTTGTTAGCAAGCCATGCGGTACGATATTTTTTGTAGTTGGTCAGCAGGTTTTCACACATCTCCAGAGAACTTTTGGTCCACTCTTTACAGAAGCTCTCTAAATCCTTTAGGTTTCTGTTTGGCAACTTGAAGCTTCAGCTCCCTCCACAGATTTTCTTGTTCTTTGACAACGTTTGGTTTTGCCAATGGTGGTGGAAAGGCTGAAATTGAAGAAATGGATTCTATGGACAGGTATGCTTTATACACATAACAAATTGAGATGAGGAGTGTCTGTAATTTACGCTCCTATTTCCCACACCCTGCTGGTGGTGTAAGTTGGATGGCAGTTTGGGGGACAGGGTTGGCTGCATCTTGGGGCCCTGGGGCATCCATTCGCCCCTGCTTTGCTCTCACTCTGCTGGCTAGCTGACCTTTGAGGGGTGGGCTCCCCATTGCTGCTTGTTCTGCATGGCTATGGACAGCCTTTGTCTCCTGGGTCTTTCCAAGCCTCTGGCTTCTGAGCAAACTTACAAATTCAGCAGGGGGTCAAATATTTTTTCCCGCACTGTATATAAGGCCTCTGTTCTTTTTGTTGACAAGGGAAAAATGGCACAAGGATAGACCCACCAAGAGGTGATACAAAGCAACATGGAAGGGAATATAACAGAAAGAGGTGTTACAGCACACCACTGTCAAGTGGCGGGAGAGGACCTAAGAGCTGACAACAGTATTTCATGGCAAAGATGGGTGTAATCCACCGCAAACTATAGTGAGTCCGATTAAGAGTTGCGTGCCAAAGGTAAAGATGGTAATCAAAACTAGAGGAGAAGAGTTACCGCAAGGCAGTATAACAAACATACCACAGTCCAGTGGGAGGACAGGAACTGAGAAGTTCAATGGCAGAATTAATGTGTAGACCCTTCCAGTAATATCTTCTAAGGTGGAATAGTAAGCTGGTATCAGGAGAAAACAGATGCCAGTCTCACACTGCATGGATATTTCCACTCAAATTCTAGCATCTCAAGACTCTGAAAAACAGAAAAGAATGGGGCTGATGAGTGTCAAAGACCACTGTGTCAATTATTCCCATTTCCATACCCTCTAAAAAAGCATCAGGGCACAGATCAATGAGTAAGTGTAACAAAAGAAGCTGTTCAGTAAGAGGCTGTACAGACTAATTAAGATGACAGCTTGATTCTGTATCGGTTTACTGTCTTCAGGTGGAGCACTGAAGAGATGACCCCTCCTCATAGAATGGAAATGTAATTTCACGGCCTGTTAGATGCTGAATTGTAGGAGTAAACAGAGGTGGTAAAGCTCATCTCTGACAGGGCAAGCTTTTACCACAACGGCACTCCAATGGTGGCCCTTCTAAGTCCTTCACAGTGAATCCTCTTTGGCTCAGTGGCTTCTTGCCTGAGCTCCATGAGTGTAAACATTGACGGAGTGGATTGAACTTCTGCTGATAAGTACTCCTCCAAGTAATTATACTTATGGAGCCTGTGCAAGTTGCTTTGGAGCTTGGGGTAGGAATCCACTGAAGATCACAAGCAATTAATGGCCATATTTACTGTCACAACGCTTGTGAAATAAATAAAGAAGTAACCAACATATTAAAAGAAACAGCAAAAACCCCCAAACCAAAACAAACATAAAATACCAACAATTCTCCTTTTAAAAGAACCAAATAAAGAAGTCAGCTTGAGATAGGACAGCAATTCAGTGTTGTCAATGTCCAAGACTCTACACATGATCTAACATTATAGCAAGTTAACAATACTGCAACATATTGCACATGCCATTTCTCAGTCTCAGTCTATTTATTATGTATGGATATAGCAGAGATACAGAGCAATGCATACTCAGTGGATTTAAGGATAGCGGTACCACCTGAAGGTCTGCTGGCCTTGTAAAAAATTCAGTAAGGCTGTGAAAGTAGAATGAAGCAGAGAGAAATTCGGTCTATAATGAGTCTCTGAAGACATGAAAAGGGAGATAAAACACTCAAAAACATATATAACAATTGATTCAAGTTTCGTCACACAGGCTTTGAATCAAAATTGGCAAATTAGGCATCAGGTAGGCTGCACAACATCATCTCTCACATGGTAGAATATATTATCAAGTTGAGATAAAAGATTTAATAATTTACTAAGTTGACTTTTGTTGAACCTTTTACTTGTTCTCTCAGGGTAAAGCCCACTTTATTCCATCTATCCACCTGAGAGTTCAAGACAATATCTGTGTGAGCAAAAAGACAAGCCCGTCACAATCAAATAGTTCTGGCAATCAAACTCTGAATGTGGCTTGCCATCGCTGAACTCTGATGGGAAAATCATACAGATATGGACGCTTGCATTGATTCCTTTTCTCTTTTTTAAATAGAAAAGAAGGAAGGAAGATTAAAATTGATTTAATAAAAAAAGATAAATAAGTCACTGTTCTTCCGAAACCCACTTTCTTCAGCTGTACGTCTGATACTTAAAAATGAAAGGAGAAATGCAAGTGTGTTACAGCATGCATATGCTCCCTTTGTTTTTCCCAAAAATAAATAAATAAGAAGAAAACAAAGAAAAAATATATACAGCAGCTTGAACACACTCGAGTAAACAAGGGCAAGATAGAATAAGACAATGTCATTGGGTCTAGACAGGTAGCCTCCCTTTTGTTGTGAAAAATATTGTTAACACTGCATGAAAATACATTTTAAAATGCATGCACTTTTGGAAGCATTTCTAGGCAGGGTTTAATTACAGCTAGTTTACTAGCATTATTGTCTCACCATGTGTCATGTTCATTTACAAAAATACTGATTTTAGTGTCAGTTTGATGAAACTTGGCAAACAATAGCTTCTAAATGTCTAAATTTCTGATTATAGGGCTTCAAGTGGACCTGTTATGCTTTTCTTAGACTCTGTCATAAACAATCCATACAGTACCAGTCAAAAGTTTGGACACACTTACTTTTGGCTGCTTCTGTATGTATGAATGAATAAACTCCCCCAAGAGTGGTTATGAACAACAAAGCTAAGATCCTGTGGGACTTCGCAGTGGTGGGCAAACAAAGGAAGAAGGCTGTAGTGATAGATGTTGCAATCCCAAGTGATGGTAACATCAGGAACAAAGAACACGAGAAACTCAACAAATACCAAGGGCTCAGAGAAGAGCTAGTAAAGGATGTGGACGATCAAGGTAACAGTGGTCTCCGTGGTAAGTGGAACACTTGGGGCAGTGACCCCCAAACTGCGAGAGTGGTTCCAGCAGATTCCTGGAATACATGTATTAGCATCCCAACAGTTCCTGATTCTCATTTTGTTTTCATTTGTGTCACATCCTTGTTCCAGTAGCCCACTCATTGTCAGAATGCCCTGGTTACTCAACACCTGACGCGGACCTTGTTAATCTGGGCAAAGTCTGAGCTGGTAAGACTTGAGGTAAGCTTGGGTAGCATGGGAGCGGTCTAGCCCAGCATTTATGACATACCTCATCAATCTCTAATTCTTCATCACTCTGACTATAATAATTTTTTTTTGCAAAGTTTTTTCTAACCTTTTCTTTGATTACTTTCCCGTACTTCCTCATTCTACCACCACATCTCTTTGGTTTCTTTCCTCTGTCAACCGGATACACCAAATACCTTCTTGGTAGTTTCCCTGAGGACTACAGCTGTACTTTCCTTCCTTTTACCTGGTAATTCTTCCCTACCATCCAGAGCTTGTCTCAACTACTTCCTGAACTCTGAGGAACACTCTTCAACTTCCACCACTTAATACTTGCTTTTGTGTTCATTCAATTTATCTTCCAAAGTCCAAAGTCATCCTAAAAACATCCAAGTCTTAACACACACTGTCCATAACACCATCTCTACCTAACACTAGCGGTGTGCGACATTGCAGATTTTGGTATCGACCTGATACAAAGTAAATAAAGAGTCAGTATTGCCGATACCAATACCGATACTTTTAACTAATACAGTAAAGGCAGCTTATGTAGGGGAGCAGTGTGTTATGATTTGAGATGAATCGTCATTACTTTGCAAAATAGTAACACATTTTAATAACCACTAAATCACTTTGACTTTTGCTTTCCAAAACTTTTGTCATGCACTGGGCCTTTTGCCCAGTGTTTTGAGTTATTTCTTACTCTGTTTTTACAGTAGTTTCTGTTATTTATTGCTCTTGTGTTTATTTCCAGATGGTTTTGTTTTGGTTCTGTCCTCCTAGCCCCCGTCACCCCCTGCGTTCCTGTGCCTCTGTCCTGTGCTTGTTTCTCTCTGTTTCCCTATGTACTGTTTTCCCTCTGTGCCTGTTATGTCCTCCGTGTCATGTCTGTGTAGTTTTCATGTATTTCCTGTTTAATTTTGATAGTGTCTTTGTCCGTGTGTAGTGTGTTCAGTTTTGCTTCCCCCTTTCCCATTTGTGTCATTGCCATCACCTGTGTGTCCCACCTGTTCCTGATCCCCTCGTTACCTTTGTTCTGTATTTAAGTCCTTGTCTCAGTCAGTCCAGTGTTGTGTCAGTAATCATTGTTCCCCCTGTCTTGGCTAACTTCTAGTGTGTTCCCTGGTTTTTGACTTTATTATTTTTCTTTGTTTGGTTCCAAAGTTAATAAATTGTTTTCTGAGTTTATCCCGCATCTGGCGTGCTCCTTTCCAGCTCCTATGGACCTTGACACATTTAGTTAACACAATAAAACACACCTTTGAGCTTTTCATGAATTTTGAACTGGATTTTCTTGGGAGTCCTGGGCCATCTTTCTGTTATCTGGATTCATTTACCTAACAATGGCAATCAGGATAAACAGTGGTTAGCAACTTAAATTAACCCAGGGTTTGTCCAACAGGTGAACATGAAAGGGTGGTGTTAGTAGCATCCATCCAATCTAAAAGGGCCATTTCACAGGCTATATGACTCCTCTTCCACAGAAAATAAAACCTCTGAGTGCCACCTACTCCTGAGACACTATCACATAGAAAACATTATAAAAAAAAAACACCAGTAAAATTCAACACTGTTGTTAAAAAGGGGACACAAGAATAATGCACCAGATTAATGATTTATTTGGTGATTTAGTGCATTGAGCGATAAAATAACCATTTTTATTCTACTTAATTATTTTACTAGTGAGTGCATTCTCAGCGCCGCTGAACCTTAGAGCTCTGAAACTTTAAACTGCATCCATTTAAACATTTAAGGTTACTGAGCCACAGCCTGATAAAGGAGACATAGAAATCGATTCAGTTTCTCAGCAGATCAAAGTGAAATTAATTAGATTAACAGGTATTCTTGGTGTGTGCTCTGTGTTTGTAGCAGTGTCAAAGAGACTCGGCAGCAGAAGAGAATCAAGTAGAACAACATTTAATAAATTTACTAAATCACCAAATTAATGCAAACACATTCCTGTGACAAGGCAACACACAGTTTGTGCTTCATTCAGGTTTTTAGTCACATCTTCTTTCTAATGAATGTGAGCAACACACTGAACCTACAGGAGACAAACAAACTAAAGCGATAACAATATTAGCATTTTATCAATATTTGGATTGATCCACCCACCACTACCCAACACCTTCTCATCACCTCTGTTCCCTTCACCTACATGTCCAGTGAAGCCTGCTCAGATTACCAATCTCTCCTCCTGGGGACACTCTCTACTGCCGTCATCTAACTTACTTCAGAGTTCCTCTTTCTCTTCTGACATCCAACCTGTGGTCCATACGCACTGAAACATTCAACATCACCACTTCAATTCCCAGCTTAAAGTCATGATCCTCTTCACCTCCACAACACTATTCACATGCTCTTCCTTCAAGATTATTCCTACTTCATTTCTCTTTCTCTCTCTGTACACCATGGTAGAACATCCTGAATCCACCTCCAGTGCTCCTGGCCTTGCTTCCCTTCCATCTGATCTGCCAACTTTTCCCCCTATTCTCACCTCCACACTCCTGCCTTCCTTCTTGTCATGATCCCGGGTCTGTGACACAATGCTTTCTATTATGGACTTTCTCATTCTATTTATTGTATTTGATTCTTTTAGTAATTTTGGTTGTTCTTTTACTTGATCCTCAGGCCTTCTTTTCTTCATCTTTCCTTGTTTCACTCATTATGCTTCCATTTGTTTCCCGTGTCTACTCAAGTCTTTGTTTTTGTCTCCCACCTTTTGTTACTTCCTGTTTTATTTTGCTAGTCATTTGTCTCATGCGTTTTCCCTGATTGGTTTCAGTGGAGCCTGGTTTTTGTCTTTTCACTATTATTCCTGTGTGTATTTAAGCCTTCAGTTATCCTCTGTTGTCTCCTTTTGCTTTGTCTTCAGCCAGTGGTAGCACATTTTCTATCGCCACACTGTTAGCCAACAGCACTAAAGACAGTTGTTGTTAACCCAGGCTCCGAGCAATCTGGTGTACAAATATCACTCTTTATGATCTGTCTAAAACCTCAGATCCAGAAGGATATGTGGATCTGAATGAACTTCAAGTACATGTATCAGTGGGCTGATATCAACCAATATTGGTTATTTGTCAGTCTATCAGTATCTGCATTTATATTGTTCAAAAAAGACAATTAAAAAGCACAGAGGTGATGAGAGAAACATCCTTCAACCATGTAATGAATGTTGACATATCGTAGTTTGTCCTCCAGAGGTCAGTCTGCAACTTCCCTGTTAGTGACACGTTTGGAACGTCACAAACAACAACCAGAGTTGAGCAGAGCGCAAATGAGTAGATAAATAAGCACACATAACAAAATGGATTTATTCAGACTGAGTTAAAAACATAATCACTTCCACATAGAGCCATGCTCTGCCTTAAAATGCAAACCCATTTTGAGTAATCCTGTCAAACAGGCAAACACACAGACAAACCAAAGCAACAACATCACTTAGTTGGCATAACCATGATGACGAAGCATCTTCAGACTTACAAGCACTGTATGTTCAGCTACAGTTATGCTACAGTTATGTCACAGTGTAAATAAAGGGATAGTGAAGTTACTTTAAGTGTTTATACTGTACAGTATGTATGCATTTATCTCACCATTCTCCTGCATATCCTATTACCTGTCTCTCTGCCTTGCTTCTTAGGACACTTAGGCACCCATAACCCCTTATGATCAGAAAAAATCTGGAAGCACAAGAGGGCTAGCTGCTATTAATTTTACCCAAGCAAACTTCACAATAATCCAATGAGACAGCCATTTAATTGCACTAACCCTGAGCCTGCAGCGAGGTTGACTCTCCCGGTGATCGTCTTTCTCAGTGAATACCAAGGAGCCATCTTGCTTTTGGCTTCATTAGAGTAGCAAAACAAAAGAGTTGGAGGTTCAGTGTGAGTGTTTTTGTTCTTTTTTCCTCTTTTTTTTTTCTTTTGCTCACTTTTCATTTTCTTAGTATTTCTGTCTCAATCCTCCACAGATGAATCAAATGACATGTCAAAGAAGGTCACCAATAGTCATTTGTGATTTGATGCAGTTTTATTTTTGAAAAGAAACTCTGGAGTATTGTTCACTTTCAATAGTGAGTTATAGCTTGCTGAAGGGTAAATTTTTTTAGAATAAGGGCTGAGAATTGTATGTGCCAAAGTTATACAGTGTTAGAGTTGGAAGGGTAAAGGAAATCCATGAAGGTTACTGGGTCAAAGTATCCACCCTCTGGTCTATTTTGGAGAAGACAACCTTGCTGCTACAAAAAAAAAAAAAAAAAAAATTAAAATACTTTTTTACAAAAAAAAGCC
>VOQJ01017501.1:0-10159 GCA_015052665.1 Apistogramma diplotaenia | reverse complement strand
AAACTAAATATATTAAAAAAAAAAAAAAAAAAAAGATTAAGAAACAAAAAAGAGAAAAAAAAAAGCTCCTTCACACAGTCTTTGAATTTAAATTCCTTCATTTGATTCGAGAGGCCTAAAACAGTGTGGCTGGAGATGAAAACTAAAGACGACACCGTAGGTAGGTTGGTGATAACAAAGGTAATACCGAAGGACTGTAGTAGTGCAGGTACTACTGCTCTTTTTCCAACACTGTATAAATATATACATAGGCAATACTTTTTATTATTTTTGTTCATGATTATAGAAGCGGAGTGCAATTTGTACAAGTCACTAGTTGTGCTATAAATACTATGGAACACAGGGGTTTTTATTTGAGGAGGTTAGCACCACACATATTTTTAGGCCTTAGTACTGTACATTTTTTGAAATGTATTCATTTATTCATTGTTCGGTTTGCATAATGCAGCTTATTTCACAAACCCAAGCCTCCCCTTCCCCTCCAATGCCTCCTCCTCCTCCTCTGGATTGATTTTTGAGTCCACGCCGAGGAGTCCGTCAAGCTTCCCGGAAGCTTCAGGCACGTGCACGTACAGCTTAAAACACGGCGTTTTAAACCGAGCAGGTAAGAATACTTGAACCGAAAAGAGAGAAACGTAAAAACTTTATTTTTTTTTTCAATTCTTAAAGATGGGAAGCTTCTGAAGTGCCGCCGATTACACGCCATCCTCCATCGCGTCCTCGTGATCCGATTTGGTTTCCGTTTTGCCGTCCAGCGAGCTATCGTCCATCGAGTGCTCTCCGTTTTCCTCCTCGTCCCTCAACGTGTCCGGGTCCGTGTCCATGCTCTTGCTCTCCTCCTCCTCCTCCTCAAACTCGTCATCCCTCCGTCCGATCTTTGCATACGTTCCGTCCACTTCCTTCCGCCCTGCCTCTCTGATCCCTCCATTTACCACTTCATGCCTCAGGATTGCCTCGCGCTCCGCCAGCTCTGGGTAACCCTGAGGAGTCATGCCCTGCAAGTACGCCCTGCTCATGAGCAGCTCGGTGGGCTCCAGGTGGCCCTTCTCGCGGGCCTCCCTCTCGGCGGCCTCCCGCTCCTCGGCCTCCCGCTTGCAGTAGGAGTAGCGGTGATTCATGTGCTGCGAGTAGGAGCCCGAGTGCGAGAACCTCTTCCCGCACTTGTCGCACTGGTAAGGCTTCTCCCCCGAGTGCAGTCTGGAGTGCTCGATGAGATGGTGTTTGTGTTTGAAGGCTTTCTTGCAGATCTGGCACTGGTGTGGCCTCTTGCCTGCGGAGACACAAAGAACAGAAGAAAAAAACGGGGGGACGTGAGAGTCGGCCTGCCTCGCGCGTCCTGCAGCCACAGCAAATCACACACAAGTCAGAATCAAAGCAAAACGTTGAGGAATAACTCTGATGAATTGGATGGCATGGAGTAAAAAATGACATCACGGAGCATTAAATCCAACTTACGACTTTGGGCTATTTGTTTATTCAAATTGGGAGCACGATGAGAAAAGTGTGCTCGCATTCACGGGCCTACATTATGGAAATTCCCCTCCCGCGGTCGAAGCATGGAGAAACTCAACCGCAACTACTTATTTTAGGCCCTGCGTGCCACTCTGATGAATGCAACATAAATAAACTACTGCAAAGCAAACAAACAGAGAAGGCGACAAAGGGGTAAACAAACCCCGAGATGGGGCCGAGGCTCCGAGGGGTAACCCTGCTCATCTCCGATTGCAATTCGAGTTCATGTCGAGGCCTGACCCTATATTAGGTTTTGGGCTTGAGCCCCTTGCCTACCAAATATGACGGGGACGGTTCAGCTGCCAAGACAGAAATGAGAAACTCGAGCCGGCTGCGAGTTCAGGGTGGCCATCAACTCTCTGGCTAAAATGACACTTTTTCTTACACTTCTTCACCTAAAACAAATACCTGAATTCTTTTTGAGTAGCTACAGAGACGCCTCTAATTTTGGCATTTCCCTCACTGCTGCTCACCATGTGTGGAAATATGGTTTCCTGCCTCGCACAAATCACGACTCCCCCCCTCTGACAGCTCTGAAACTGCACTCCAGGTCTAACATCTGGCTCGATATTGTTAAAAACACACAGCGACGCATCAGGACTAGTGATAACTCCCCCCCTTTTTTTTCTTTTGAATAAAAAGGAGTTCTGATGGTGCACCCCCCCCCCCCCCACTTCCTTTTATGTCCGACCAGATAACACGAAGGCTGTATAAAGCACAGAGCGCTCCTCTACAGATAGCGGATAAAATAAATGATGCAACTTAGTGAAAGAGGATCTCTGTATAATAGCTATAATGAAAAACTTGTTATCAGCGCTCTGTAGCTCCTAAGCGCTACTCCGCTGATGTGATCTATCGCCAATAATGCGGCCGATAACGGCATTAGGGGGACCTTTCGCTGGCTTTACATATCTAGGTGAATTGATGTGTGTCTTTAAAGATAGCAAAGCGGTTCATACAGGAGGAAATGATTGGAAAATTAACAGTACAATCCTTCCTACACCTGCGTTAATTACAGGAAAGAACACACAAACTCTTTACTCATTCGCTGGATCTCAACCCTGTCAATGAAGAAGCAAGTTAGGTGTTGGTTTACATATACAACTTAGGGGTCAAACAGAGAAGGAAAGAAGGAGGGAAAAGGGGGTAACAAAAAAAAAATATATTTATATTAAAAGATAGTCATACTGATAAGATTTGGCAACACAAACATTTAAAACATAAAAAAAGCATGGGGTTTAAAATAAGGGTCTAGAACAGTATATACCTGTGTGTTCATATTTGTGTCTTAGAAGGGAACTGCTCTTCTGGAATGTTTTGTCGCACAAGTCACACGCGTACATACCACTTTCAGTCTTCTTAATCTTCTTCCGCGACAGACAGGAGTCGGGGTCTGTCATGTCGTCCAGCCCTGACATGTAATCTGGTGTACCGTCGAGCAGGTCCCCCTTCAAAAAATTAATAAAACATACAAACAAAAATAAAGAGAGAAAAGGGAAAACATAAAAATGACTTTGGTGTGTCAAGAGATGTAGTATCGTCATTAAAAAACTAGAAATAACCTGACAGGAGCCATTTTTAGCTTTTTATTTGTTAATTGACATTATTCTCAGTACAATTTCCTTAAATTTCTACCTATATTGAATCATAACTAAACTATGCCTACTATCTGCTAAGTGCTAAACTATAACTTTGATGAAATATAAAGTATTAAAACTATAAAGTCTTATAAAGTGTGCTAAATTAAGTTTGTTTAGATATATATTGCCGATGTTAAGTTACATGCTGAGTTTATGACTTCAAGATAGATTAATTTGTAGTTATATTGAGCTATCTGGCAGCTATGCTAATGTGCTAGTTGCTAACAGTTAATTAAAGTGAAACCGCACATGCTGCATGTTGCTCCAAGACCATACATTTCAAAGTTTTAAAAAACATGTTAAACCAAATATTTATTTAGTTAATACATAGGGTAAACATATCGTTAGCTGTTGTCATTGTAGTTTTTAACCCATTAAGGGAAGCTTTTAGCTTAAGCCACAGTAGCAAGAAAGCTCAAATTTGTTGCTTGCATTATTGCTAATTCAGTGTCTTTGTGTTTTTAGTTGAACATGAAGTTTATCTTAACCAGAAAGTGATAAAACCTTAAAAAAAATTATTTTAAAAAGTGGAATCCATTTTATTAAATATGAAAAAAAAATTAAAATGTGTGTTGCTAAAGTTTTGGAGGATTTTTCCCCCCACTAAATCAACCTTGGTAGGAAAATTTGCTTTTAGATTTTTTTGTTTCATAATGGTAATGTAGATTTTCATCTATATAACCTCTTAACAAGACTTTTATAAAAAGTAATTTACAATTAAATTGAAAAGAAAAAGAGGACGCCTGTGTACAACTGCTAATTTGAGAGAATCTCAGGTAAAAAAAAAAAAAAATGAAGCTGAAGAATTTTAGATGGAATTTCTTTAAATTTATACTTGTATTCAGATTTAGGCTATGAAATTATTGACATGACTTTATTATAAAGTTCATACAAAGCTGAACAAGAAGAGGGGATAAGCTAATTGCTAATCTAAGAGCTAGCTGCTGGTTAGCCAGTCAGTTTGTGTTCTACCAATGCTACAAACAGTTTTTAGTTTAATCTGTCTTGGTGGAAAATCTAATATTTGTTGCTGACATAATCCTGAACGAGATTTTCTTACTTTGAGTTTAAGCTGTAATTTCTTTGTATGACGTGAATCTAAAGTTACTTGTAGCACAAAGCTGTCTATGCTCACGTGCTAATTTAAATTAACTGCTAATTTGAGGGACGTCTACAAGGAAGCCCAGGATTATTTATTTAGAGGTGAATATCCACTTTCCTTTAAGCAATGGCTGTTGAATAATAATAAAAATATTTAGTCTGATGCCATTTGTCCGTACGTAAAGCATTAAACCGAAGTGTTCCTCCCAAACAATCACACAACGCTACATGTTCTCATGCATTTTTGATTAGCAGCACATACCGGCATTTATTTCTTATAAAACTTTCAGCTCTGCAGTAATATCACCCATCTATAACTTCACAGGCTCCTCATTATGAAACACAGCCATAATGGTGTATTCAGTGTGGTCTAATTCCGTACACGAGCGTTAATTCTGCACATTCCTTTAAAATTCTCCTTTATGATGAAGATTAGTCTTAAATATGAATTGATGGAGAACAATATTACAACATTAGAGGAGGCGCAGTGAGCCATTCTTGACATCGCAAACTCATATAATGATTAAAATCAGAAGGTGCACCTTAATGGCCAATATTGAGCTACCAAAGCTTTTTTAATGAATATGTGTGTGATAATGTGAGGACAGTGCTGCACTGTGTTTTAAGAAGGGACCACTATCACTCTGCAATCAATTTGAACTAAACGCCTGTAGCTGTATTTTTAAAATCTAATTTAATAACTTAGAATAGGAAACATTATTAATACTTTTTTTCATCAAAATGGTTCCCTCTATGTTAAACAGCCTTCAGCATTCACTGGTAATGAACATGGAGACTGTGCATTATTAATCCACATGTAGAAGCTCATTTTGGCTTTGACTCTCTTTAAAATGCAGCAAAGTTGCAATGGGAAATTTCAGAGAAGTGCACAGCTCCGGGGCTCACCTTTGTCATTTTTACAAAGGCCTTTCACCCATATTTAATAACAAAATATGTGAGTTCAGGCCAGCTCTGGAGGAGGACTGGAGTCGGGAGCATTAATGTACTCCAGCGGGTAAAATTTACAGTGTAGAGTGGTAACAATTAGAGCTTTAACGAGATTAAATTTTAGGGCCAATATGGGTCCTGTCATATATTTGAACCTGATGCTGTTTGATATTTTGTGCCAGTGTTTTTTTTAGGGTAAAAATTAAAACACCACTAACATTCATAAATCTGCAAATGAAACTCTGGTAGAAGGGCTGGAGGCTCATTAAGGCAGGATGAGATAATCCAGTTAAAATGAAGTCAAGGAAGCAGGAGCAATTTTTTTTAATCACTGAATGATATTATTGCTAAAACAGCTGAACACAAGCTGCACAGGCCTTTTCCTTTTTCTTCCACTAATGACGCCTCACTTTTTCCACCCCGGGGTTGTGTCACAGCTGTTTATCTCCATCGCCTCTGCCAGTTCAGTCTACCTCAGGTGAGCGTTTCACTCTCCTGACTCCTGAGTGGTTTTTTAATTAGTACAGAAATGAGTTCAGATCATTTTAGAGTATCGGAGTGAGCCTGGGGCTTTCGCAAAACCACAGGTGGCTTATTTACCTGGAAACCTGGTTTCCGCTGGTACTTTCTCCTCTGCTGCATCTCGGCAAAGGTAGCTGCCCCTGCTGCGTAAGTGTAGGCCATGTGTGGTAGGAAGCCCATTTGATCCATGCCCGGATAGGGCCTAAGACCTGGTATGCTGGCCTGCATCGGGGGCATGAATGTGGCGGGTGGGAAAGCGCTCTGAGGTGGAAGCGACGTGTACAAGGGTTTGGCCGCAAACGGGTTAATGCCGAAGATGGGGCTAGTGCTTTTTTCTAAGTTTCCATTGTTGGTAGAGCCTGAGAAATCCTTTTTGAGATAGGCCAAGTTCAAAGGCTCTTCGAAGTGCTCTCGGGGAGAAGGGATGCTGTTATGGTCAATGGTAATGCTGTTGACTTTAGGTCTGCTTTTGACAGTCAGTGCATGCTTGGGTTCCTTCATGAGTCTCGGCAGAGACAGGTCCAGCGGCTCAGCCTGCAGGTCTTCTGAAGTCAAGCTGTTTGGAGTGTAGGAGCTGCTGTGAGAGTTTTTGGAAGAAGTGGAGGACAGATTTAGCGGGGAGGGGGTGTTGCTGCGGGAGTGGTCCAACTTTTCACCTGTGGGTTTGATGTGGCCGCCGCTGAACTGGTGGTTTTTCAAATGTCTGAGCGAGTTGTCACAGTTGTTCACGTTGTTATGGAGCTCTGCTATGGAGGGGGACGTGATGCGGTCAGTAGGTTTGATTAGAGACAGTGGCGACCTAGCTGCCAAAGAGTCTTTTGGTGGAGTGTGGTGGTTATTTGTTCCGACAACCATATCCGTGTTGTGCCTGTGCTCTAGTGGTGGGGTCCTGTTAGTGCTGTACTCGTACATCTTTCGCTGCTCAAACCACTCCTTAACAAATTCCTGAGGAAGGCCGACCGCTATGGAAATCTTGAGCAGCTCCTCCGAGTTGGGATCCATGTTCATGGCAGAGTATGCCTTCAACACGGACATGTGGTCCCTGTAAGGGTTAAGAGGCCCAGTGAGTACCTTGTCAGACAACACAGAGGAGGATAAGTGAGTGTTCTTCTCCATGAATATCCCTGGTTTGTTGGGCATCAAATTCTCACTGGGCTGCAGCACAGCTTTGATCTCCTCATTCATTTTACACAGGTAGCGTTCATGCTGATGCAAAGGTATTGGCCCGGGGAAGGTTTCTTTGCAATATTGGCAAGCGTAAGGTGTAAACATGTTGTTTTCCTGCACCTTCTCATCCACACCTCCTTCAAGCATGTGGTTGGGTTTCTCTCGTTTGATATTGCTGATCTGTCTCTTTGAGTCTGTGGTCAAGCTCTGGAGGCAGGCTTTGGCTTCGTTCACTTTTTCTAACGTGTAGTCGATGATGCTTTTGGTGGCGCCGTTGTGATTGACGAGTGGAAGACCGACCTGATGCCCCCCTGACGATGTCAGCGCCTGTTTCTGCTCTTCTATCTGGGATCCCAGCTCCTTCATGTGGGCCTTGAGCTTGGAGAGCTCTTCCGGCTTGCAGTCCATTTTCTGCCTGCACACAGTGTTGTCCACGATCTGGAGAACTTTCTGCACCTCGCTGAGGTTATTCCCCAGAGGACCTGGGTAGCTCAGGAGCTGCGACTCAAGTCCGGCCAATCCAAGATGCTGCAAAGGGCTCTGGGCCGTTGAGTGGACTCCCAGCGGGCTGTTTCCTCCCACTCCTCCGTTCATGAACGGCCCAGGAGCACCGAATCCATGAGAAGCCATCATCAGTTTGTAGTCAAAGTCGAGCGGCTCCGTCTTAATGTTCAGGTGGTTGTTGTGCTCGGCAAGGCCGAGTGGCTTGCCGTTCTCGAGCTTCTGCCGCAGCTGGGTGATGGCGGTGTTGGTGGGGGAGGCGGAGGCAGAGGTGGGGGAGGAGCCGGTCTTCATGCTGCTCCGCATCCTGCCATTGACGGCGATCAGGCCAATGCACTTTTTGCTGCTTATGTGGGAACTGTAGGAGCCCGAGTGGGAGAAGCGCTTCTTGCAGTTGGGGCACTCGTAAGGTTTCTCACCTGAAACAAGAAAAATACAGATCGTTAATTCAAATCGGTTCAATTCCATTTTATTTGTGCAGCACCAAATCACAACGGAGAAAACCCAAAAGTCAAAGTTAAAGAAGACTATCAAGGCTAAAATTAGTAGCTTCTTTGTTTATTTATTCATAGAGAATAAATTAATCAACGCTGACATTTAAAGACAACTGGCAGAGAAATGCACTAGAGCAACAGTTTTTAGATGGAGAGGCGCTGATTGATCAGCCCGTGACTGGAATCAGTTTTCTGCTGGTTGGCTAAAACCAGAAACCAACCGACTGGCCTCAAATATGTCTGATTCAGTCGCCAGTCTGCTGCAGCCTGCTGTTCACCTCTCCAGAAATATAATTTCATTTAACTTTCTTCAAGGCTCTGCAAATATGCTATACTGGTATGTGCAAAAAACATGTGCACTAGAGCCAATAATCTGCCAATACAGCATCCGCATTTTCCTGGTTTCCTACCAAGCTGAGTCAGTTTAGGGATCTTCACTCTGTTTTGCATTGCCACATTTTCACTTTAAGTAACTATTCTTCAACTTTTATTAGTTCCAAGTCTGGCGTGATCTGCTCAGCTCGGTCAGCACTGTTTGAAGTGCACACAGTACAGAAATGCATGGAAACCCCACTGCCAACTTGTGTTGCGGTGGATTAAAACATATTAGAAAAATGATGGACTGCTAATTATCTTCCCTTGATTTTATTTGTAGAAAGAAAGCTCTTGTCCAGGAAAAGTGGAGGACTTGATTTTAAAGTTATTTAAAGTATTATTTCAAACCTACAGTCAAGTTTTCCACAATAATTACAGTTCAGAATCAGCTGAGAAAAAAAATGCACTCGATGAATCTTATTGTAGAAATAAATGTAATCATATAAAATGATAAATGTCTATATGTCAGTCATAGGTCGCCCCAACGTTTTAATGAACATGTGTGACTTCTGCAGTGCATTTAGTTTGTATGAAACCAATCAGAGCACAGTGTTCACGACACTTCAATTTAAAAGCTTCACACACGTTTTTAAGCAAATTTTGCACTTGGCCACTGGGAGGCTTTTTAACCCCGAGGACTTCAGCGTCCATTAACGGCAGACGAGTGTCCAAAATAAACCAAAAGGAATTTCTGCGGCTCCTTAAATCGCCGTGATGAATATTCAAAGGGCAGGGCAGCGCTCCCCTCCTGCGACTCACCGCTATGAATCCGGAGGTGTTCCTTCAGATGGTGCTTGTATTTGAAGGCCTTGCCACACTCGGTGCATTTGAACTTGCGGTTGCCGGCCGCTTGGTTGAGCAGTTGGTGCTGCGAGAGAGAAAAGGAGAGAGAGATTTTTTTTTTTTTAAAAGCACAAACATGGAGGGGGTGAGAGTTCAGCTCACACTACAAGCCAAATGGCTCCTGCCGCAAACGAAGCATCTTGGCTTTCTACTCCCACCTCCGTTGAGCAACTACAGGCAGCGGCGGCGATAACAGAGAGAATCACATACCTTTTAATTTCCTGGCTCTTCAGCCAAAGGAGGCCTGCCTTTAGAATTTGGCAGCCCAGAAAATAGAATAAATGAAAAGAGTCTTTTTTTAGAGCGTTTCTCCTTCATTAGAGCTGCCGATGTGATCTACTTTTCATTAATTTGGGGCCTAATCAGTCCAAAATGTATTCAGAATCATCTGCGAGCTCTCGCTCACCCAGCATACCTGTATTCACACCATCTGAATTGCAACCCCCCCCCCCTCCTGCTCCTGCAAATGTGTTACAGTAATTAGGTCTTTTTCTAAAACCTCAAATGTCTCTTTAATAATCTCAGGATACAGAAGTGAACACATGGGCCCGGCCTTGATTCGCTCTTCAAAAAGGTAAACATCAGTTGCAATCCATCAAATTTGCAATTCAAACACAGCCATCCTCTCTAAAAAAATAAATAAATAAGGAAGAATCAAACTGTAATACCCAGCGACAGCAACGCGAACACTGGGTGTGTAAACCTGGCTCATCGCTCGCAAAACAATTAATTCCAAGCGGGAGGCGGGGATGTTAAATGGTTAGTAAATATAAAACTAAAAAGACAGGGACACGTTTTCTCTGAGCTCGCTGCGGGGAAAAGCAGAGCGACTCCCTCCTCCCAGTTCAGCCTTGACAAATGCTGGGGTGTGTGCTGACTCTACCCGCATTCCTGGGGAGACAGATGGTGGCGCGCAGGACACTGGGAGGACTGGGAGGAATTGTTCAAACAGCCCCAACCTTCAAAGATCAAGCAGGGAGAGTCGGGGCCCCCGCCAAGCGCCGGAGAGGGACCCCACCGCTCGTATGTTGCTGAGTTGCATAAACAAACAGCAAC